>NW_025563217.1:0-10000 GCF_020424385.1 Procambarus clarkii
CTTGTGTTCTCTGTTCCCCTCTCCCCCATGTACTCCCATGCACTATCATGTACTCCCATGTGCTCTCATGTACTCCCTTGTACTCCTCTGTATTGACCAGTTCCCTTCTTATATAACCTCCACATGGTTTATATTTTGTCGGCTTTTTTATTTTGCTGTCTCGCTCATTGTCTCTCTGTCTCTGTCTCTCTGTGTCTCTGTCTCTCCTCTCTCTCTGTCTCTCTGTCTCTCTGTCTCTCTGTCTCTCTCTCTCTCTCTCTCTCTCTCTCTCTCTCTCTCTCTCTCTCTCTCTCTCTCTCTCTCTCTCTCTCTCTCTCTCTCTCTCTCTCTCTCTCGCTCTCTCTCTCTCTCTGTCTCTCTCTCTCTCTCTCTCTCTCTCTCTCTCTCTCTCTCTCTCTCTCTCTCTCTCTCTCTCTCTCTCTCTCTGTGTCTCTCTCTCTCTGTCTCTCTCTCTGTCTCTCTCTCTCTCTCTCTCTCTCTCTCTCTCTCTTTCTGTCTCTCTCTGTCTCTCTCTGTCTCTGTCTCTCTCTCTCTCTCTCTCTCTCTCTCTCTCTCTCTCTCTCTCTCTCTCTCTCTCTCTCTCTCTCTCTCTCTCTCTCTCTCTCTCTCTCTCTCTCTCTCTGTCTCTCTGTCTCTCTCTTACTGTATCATTCACCTCTCACCCTCCCTCCCCTCCTTCTCTCTCCCCTCCCTCCCTTCCTCTCTTCCTCGCTCCTTCCCTCCTTTCCCTCCTTCCTGCACGCCCTCCATCCCCCTCCCGAGATGTTATCGTTCCTCTTTATCTTCATTAGGAGCGAGGCGATGATCCAGGAATGTTTTAACGATGAAGAGTCCTTGATCCCTCTCCGGCCGCTGCTGATCCTCCTCTCAGGAGTCTGAGGAGTGCCGGAGGGCGGCCAGCAGCCGGCGTCGCCCCCTACACCGTCCTGTATTCTCTAAGCCACGATATGTGGCATTTATTGAGGCGTTGCCCATAGGTTCTAAAGCCTAAATGTTGTGTTTATCTGCGGTTCCTGGTGTCTGAAAGCTCTGTATCTGCGGTTCCTGACGTCTGAAAGCTCTGTATCTTCGGTTTCTGGTGTCTGAAAGCTCTGTATCTGCGGTTCCTGACGTCTGAAAGCTCTGTATCTTCGGTTTCTGGTGTCTGAAAGCTCTATATCTGCGGTTCCTGGTGTCTGAAAACTCTATATCTGCGGCTTCTGGAGTCTAGAAGTTCTATATCTGGGGTTCCGGGTGTCTGAAAGCTCTATATCTGGGGTTCCTGGCGTCTGAAAGCTCTATATCTGCGGTTTCTAATGTCTAAAAAGTTCTGCATCTATGGTTTCTGACGTCTAAAAGTGATCTCTTTTTTTTACGATTTCTTATCTCTGTAGGTTCTGGAGTTTATGATCTGGCGTTTGTATGTTCTGGTGTTTATGATGTCTGGTGTCTATAAAATTGGGCGTTTATGATTCTGGCGAATATTGTTTCTGTTGTCTATAGTGTTCTATTGTGCTCAGGGCATTGATGTCAATATTCTTTGGGGCTGAAGGGAGTGCAGAGACCACTGGGTCAGGCGTCTTTGATTTTTTAGCAAAATTGATGATTAGTTCTCTGTGGAGCCTAACATTGGGGCTTCCAAAGACTTTCTGACACAAAGGAGATTCAGTCGTGTATGAGGTTCATACGTTTATACGATACGAAAGTTTATAGGACTCAAGCGGGTATCAGTTTATATGATTCAAGTGTATATGAGATTTTAGATTGTTTATTGTCTTCAGGCATTTACGAGAGTTCAGATACGGGTTGAATTCAGTCGTTTATAAACTCAGATGTTTATAATGTTTGAGACTTTTGTGAGAGTGGGGCTTACGTGGCGTACTGATATTAATGGGAGTTGAAGGATTTATGGAAGTTGAGATGTGAGGAAGTTAAAGCGTTTATACATGTTGGGATTTCTGGAGCGGAGACGTTTATAGAATTAAGACGCTTGAGGTTCTTTGAGATGTTTGAGGCGTAGACATGGGTATGAGTATGGGAGTTTACTAGAAACTATTTGGAGTCAAGAAATTCCTTCAACGCTGGTGTTTAAACTTGATGGCGTCCACAACAGAAGTGTTTGTTGATGGCCAACTCTGAAACAAAGACAGTTACGTGGGGTTGACAACGTTGAGTTTGCCAGTAGGCCTGTCACTGCGGGTGAAAGGCTATATCCTATCTCAGTACAGTGTAAAGGGAAGCTGCAAGGTTAGGAACTAATACGTCTGTAAGCCAAGTTGATATTTAGTCAGACTGAGAGGCAACCAATATCGTTATGAAAAATGTTGTCAAAGACTGAAATACATTATATAATGAGGAAATAAGCTAAATAAACAGCTTCACACATACAACAGGCAAGGTAACTCCTCATTAACAAAGCGAGGACTGCCATTTTTGAAGGTTTGATTGATATTTGATGTAACTAATCATGTGACAGATATTGGGTTATAAAACTTGAACAAGAACATCGCGCTTGAAGAAATTATAACACAAGTGTATTCGTCGAGACCAGACAACTCTTCCACCCGCGTACAGTAATGTATTTCCATATCTGAGACGAACAGTTCCTTTAAGATACAAAAACCGAACCTCTTAGCCCCCACCCCTTTCCCTTTCTTTCCTGCTTAGCTATAAAAGAGGTCACCGATAGTCTGCCTTCATCTGGTTCCTGGATGATGGCACTCTCGCCGGAACCCCGTGTACCATTATGGAGGATATAAGGAAAATCCAGGAGCAAGGAGCAATTTCATAGACCCCAATGCATCCAAATGTGAAATTGTCTCCCCCCCCCCCATCCCAGACATCACTGACTCAATAAAAACTGTTCTTCAGGAAATTCGCATTGTTGCTCCAGCTAACTGTACTCTTCTCGGTGTCCCTGTTGGCCCTCAAGCAGTCCAGGAGGTCCTAGATGCAACTATATTTTTTCTTTTGGCAGTAGCCATGATTTTAATCAAATCAAATCATCTCAAGATAACCCATGTCTGGACGCGCCCACATCCAGAGTCCGAGTAGCAGTGGCCCTCCGTCTTGGTGTCATAGTTCACACTGAATATAAGTGTAATTTGCAACAGGATATTAGCTGATCAATATGGATTACATGGGGTTGCACTCCGAGGACAGTCATGCAAGACGCAATGAAGTTAATGACATCATAAAGAGGAGCCTTGTCTCTGCACAGTGTCCAGCAGAGAGAAGCCCGCGCAAACGGCCCAGACAATCCCGTGTTTCACTCAGCCGGAAAGTCTGCAGTTCACTCTGCAGCAGCCGGGCTGTGGTGGGTATGTGGCCCTGCGGGCCGCTCCAAGCAACAGCCTGGTGGACCAAACTCTCACAAGTCGAGCCTGGCCTCGGGCCGGGCTTGGGGAGTAGAAGAACTCCCAGAACCCCATCAAGCAGGTACATCACAATATACCCCTGGAAGAGGGGCAAACAGCTGGTGTGGGACTACACATGTTAGTCACCTTATAAACACCAAAATACACTTTGGTACTGATCAGACACGTGGTGCAGCCACCCATAGGCAACTGGAAAGTCAATACATCTTAGTTCCCATAGCATCTGAGACGCTCGAAGACCCAAGAGCGACCAGTTTCCTGTTTCAGCGCCTCAGTGTGGCGATTCAGAGAGGCAGTGCCTGCTGTGCCCTCAGTTTCTGTCTAGAGGCAGAGGAGCTTCAAGAGATCCACGACTTTTAACCTTCCATTGTAGCCATCAATGTATAAATTGTAGCCTTTAAATATCTAATAAGCAAAACAAACACAAAAAATATAAAATATTTTCGTTAAACAGGTGTGTTAAAATTGATGAATGTGTCTTGCCTGGGTCGGCCGCCGCTTTAACGAACCTGGCCTGAGGACGAGCTAGTTTACTGATCCAAAGCAGTAGCTGTGTCACAACCAAAAGTCCAGGTTTCCTTTCATCTGATGCATCTATTCAATAGACCATTGCACTCGATTCCTCTGTTTACCTGTCAGGAAACAGGTACCCGTGAGTCAGGGAGCTGTTGTGGGTTGCATCCTGGGTAAGGTCAGTAGTTATTCTAATGGGACCTCGATAAGCCTAATAGACTTCCTGTTAGGCTTATCAGAACTCATAACTTGACTTCGGTCGTCATTTTGGTCCCATTAGCTAGCTTACACATCAAGTTTGGGTCCATTAAAATGGGACCTGTTGACAAAGTTAGTATTAAGCTTAAGGCCCATTAATCTCTTAATCTTAATCTTTAAATGGGACCTGTTGACAAAGTTACTATTAAGCTTAAGGCCCATTAATTTCTTAATCTTAATCCCATTAATCTTAGTTAATAAGTTATTAGTAACTATTAGTAAGTTATTAGTAAGTTATTAATCTTAGTTAATTAGTTAATAAGATTAACTAATCTTAATCCCATTAATCTTAATTAAGGCCGCCACAACAGCTCGCTGACCATCCACCGAGTTTACCTCAGTCCTTAACAGTATCCAGGTCTAAGGTAAACTCCCAATACAGACGATGAGTCACAATAACGGGGCTGAAGATATGATGATCAAACCACTCATCACAAGATGAGGAGACTCACGATGGTTATCCTGGACCATTATCACAAGTTCCAAGTAGCACGGGCTATGGTGAGCCCGTAGTGGACTTACCTGGCACAGGAACGGAGCTGTGTGTGAAAACACGCCGGGTACACCTTAAGGTATATATATATCCCTTCATGTTGATTTGTATGGCAGAACAACAAGTTCAAATAACATTATGTAAGATTATGAAATGTGTATATAATTGGTGCAATTTGATTTATCAGATGTTTCTATGAGTTTATTTATATAAAAATGTGTAATATACAAGTGGCGACAAGTGGTTGTTTTAAAATAATAATATTAATTAAGTAATAATAATAATAATAATAATCTTTATTTAGGTAAGGTACATACATAAAGAGATTTACAAAGTTTGTTGGCTTTATAGATAGAGCTAGTACATACAATGCCTAAAGCCACTATTACGCAAAGCGTTTCGGGCAGAAGTAATTAATATACTTTCCTTGAAAATTGGGTTGAACTTCTACAGTAATGACACATTACAAGAAATATATATATAAAAGAAAACAATTGGTCAGTCTACAGAAAATGGAAGCGTGTGGTGGGGCATTCCTCTCAGGGGTAACTGAGAAGAACCATAAATAACGCGGTGGGTGTCGCAGCCGCCACCCGGCCTGAGAACTCGCTAAAGACTTTATCATTAAGGAAAGGAACTCGAGGCGCCCAACTTGGCGCCCACGTCGTCGATAACTTTACTCTGAATTATGGTGCGAAAATTATTATTCCTCAATTAGCTTCGAAATCTATAGGAGAGAGAGAGAGAGAGAGAGAGCGTTACAGAACTGCCCTCCATTTCTCTATCTCACTCAAAATTGTCGTGAAAGGGGTGGATACTTTCCGAAACTGAAGAAAACTTCCTCGGGTGTTTCTGGATTTATATACCAAGCTGTGAAGTGATGAAGGAGCCAGGGGTGGCGTTGGGGGGGAAATTTTAATTTAACTTTTCTTTGGTGAGATTTGCAACGATGTTAAAGTCAAATCAAATTAATTATCCCATAAACTACCTATCGGTAATTGTTATATGTGAGGGCGAGAAAGCGCAACTTTTTATACAGAGCATGAAATTAATTTGAGAAACCATAAATAACGCATAGTTATAAATTACGCATAGTTATAAGAGGAATTTAATAAATAAATATTGGTGGAACTTTGCTAAGAATAACAGGATTAACTTACTAATTCTGAGGAACTTACTAAGAATAACAGAACAAAAATTGTAGAGAGTAACAGGAAGAACTTACCAAATAAGAGAGGAGGTATTTTTAATTTCCTTCCCTCACCTTCCTTCCTCTTCCTCCCTCCTTCTCTTACTCTTGAGGCTCACTCTATCTCTGCTTTCCTCTTCCTAGCTCTTCTAAGTCTTCTTAACTCTTAACATCTTCTTCTTAACATCTCTCTGGGGTTGAAGGCTCTGATGTAGCGAACGAATAGTCCAACTAGACTGGGTCAAGACTAGTGTCTTGAATGAGTCAAGAATAAATCTTCTCGCACAGTTCTGTACATTGTCTTGAATTTGGATATAAATACTGAGGGCAGGCATTTTAGAAGAGCAGTGCATTCTCAAGATGGGAGGGGACTTGTGCTTCATATCAAGTTTAGCAACCTCTGCTGCTGAGAAAGTATAAAATGCATCTAAAGGCTGTAAATTTCTTGGGTGCCTTATTTACTAGGGTCAATACTTGGCTTCTCTTAGTCACTGACGAGTCAAACTTTACACCTGAAGATACCAACTTCCTCATTTCTCCCAAGTTCTTCCTGTACTTCGTTACTTCTCAGTGGCTGTCTCCACTTTTCGCTGGCTCTTCTCATCTTACATAGTTCTCCTCACCTCTCCGTAGCTCTACGTGGATCTTTCTGATTCCTTCAGCTTTTCCCTTGGTTTCTCAACATTTCACTGGTATTTCCCATCTCTTCCCGCCTCTCTCTAGGTTTCCCTCGTCCGTCCATCTCCCCCACCCTTCTCCCACGCTCTCCCAGGCTACAGCTGAGCAGCTGCTTGGAGCCATGCGACCATGGGGCCTCTCCTTGAGGGGGATGCGAACCATGAATAAAACATGTCATGTCTTACCCTCACTCCCTCCCCCATCTTCCTTCCCTAAATCTCGTCTGACCAGTGATGTCTTTCCCTCACTCCATCTCAACCCACACCTGCTGACCTTACGGCTCCTCCAGCTGTGTTTGGTAGGTATATTTCTGGCAACCTGCTCTCACACAAGACAGCACATATATGACTTATTGCTTATAGTCACTATTTCGCTTATAATTTTAATTATAAAAGTCACTATTTCGCTATTTCTTAACATACTAAGAGGTTAGGTTAGGTTGTGGTTTTCTATTCAGCTTTTCAAGGTAAACTCAAATATTCACAGTAAATTAGTATATCACATATGCACTTATTCATAAGCAAGATATTGACTATAAGCAAGTGCAAGAACGGGTTGTATTCATATATGCGTGTGTACTCGCCTAGATGTGCTTGCAGGGTCGAACATCAGCTCTTAAGGTCACCCATTCAAATATTAGTAGTTTAACTGAGTGACTCTTCGTTCGAATTTCATGGTATATATCAATTCAATATTGCGTTAGTTTCATGAACTACTTGATATAATCCACTTCGCTTATTTACGTGTCTAACACTGAAAGGTTTTTCTGACATCTTTGATTCATTTGTGTCTCCAGTTTCATCTGCAGTCCCTTGGCTTCTTGTTACTTTTCTGTAAGTTTAGCCTATTTTTCTTAGAATTTTATGCGTCCTTAAAGGCCTTCTTTCATCCAGTGACGAAAGGGGCAGTTTAAATCGTTTTTCTTCGACGCTCTGTCCCCTCAGCTCCGGAACGAGCCTTGTTGCGTAACTTTTACCTTTACTAGTTTCTGTGTGTTTCTTCAGATTGGCGTTTCGTACATACTCAAGAGTGGAGTCTCACTTTGGTTGTGTATTGCGTTCGGAAACATGCATTGTCCAACGTAATTATCAAAATTAATATCCCGGCTAAAATAAAAATCCAGGAGGGAGGACACGTGTTGAGACACAGACGAGGAGGGAGGGAGGACACGTGTTGAGACACAGACGAGGAGGGAGGGAGGACACGTGTTGAGACACAGACGAGGAGGGAGGGAGGACACGTGTTGAGACACAGACGAGGAGGGAGGGAGACACGTGTTGAGACACAGACGAGGAGGGAGGGAGACACGTGTTGAGACACAGACGAGGAGGGAGGGAGACACGTGTTGAGACACAGACGAGGAGGGAGGGAGACACGTGTTGAGACACAGACGAGGAGGGAGGGAGACACGTGTTGAGACACAGACGAGGAGGGAGGGAGACACGTGTTGAGACACAGACGAGGAGGGAGGGAGACACGTGTTGAGACACAGACGAGGAGGGAGGGAGACACGTGTTGAGACACAGACGAGGAGGGAGGGGGACACGTGTTGAGACACAGACGAGGAGGGAGGGAGACACGTGTTGAGACACAGACGGGGAATAAATAATAAAATATCCCGGCTAAAATAAAAATCCCGGCTTGGTCACCAAGCCGGGAAGGCTGTGTAGCACCATCAAATGTGCGGAATAATCAGAGGGCGCTAAATATCACTAAGATTGCCAATATGAGAACAGAAACGCATTAGGCGAACTGCATTGTCCAAGTTCTCACTACCTGATCTTCGTGTAGAGTTGATGTGGCTTCCTGGGGTATGGGATGCTACTTCATTACCTTGGGAGTACTCCAAGGTCTAGCTGATTAGGATGAAGTATTCCAACTACTTGCAGGCGGATACCCCTGATAGCAGCCCTGGCAACGATGCGACGAAGGGTTTTATGCATAACATTGGCTGTGTTTCCTACGACCATATTGTTCAGAACGTCCAGTGATGCACCGAAGATTAGGGCTTAATTTCGTCAGGAATTATGCCTGTCAAGTAGATGTTAACAAACGTTGTGATCTCAGACAGGACAGGAGAGACTAATCAATCTTGTGAACTGCTCGAAGAACTGGGTTTGCCAACTCCTTGACACGTCCTATTCCGGTTTAACCTCCTGAGAAGTCCGGACGGGCTGAAATAATCGTTTTATAGACTGCTGTTTCTAGTAGAACCTGTTGTCCCCTGCTTACGCGTCCTTGGAGAGGTGTACCAACACTGTCCTGAGAGTGGATCGCTTTCCTGTCACTACTGGGTTGGTGTTTCAGCTCTGGTAACAAGGTTATCTTCACGGAAGATTGTCCGGTGTGTACCCCACTAGACCTGACACGGTGGAATGTACGTGGTTTGGTGAAATTGATCAAGTTGTCGACTCCGAGAAAATCATGTATCATTAAATCGATCTTTGAATCTAGATTCTTGTCACAATGTATAACAGGAGCCAATTGTGACATGCAGTGATGGATTGAGGGTCAGTAGAGACAGTGAACCTTCCATTAACTTCCCTGACGAGGTCAGTTGTATTTTCCAGAAATAAAACTACAAGGCGCCGTTTGTGGGAAAGTGTTCTATTGGAAGACTCTTGAATCGCCTCCAGCACTTCCTCTGCTGTAATGAGGGGCCTGGTACTGGGGCCACAAGCGTCCTGGGGCCAGATTCACGAAAGCACTTACGCAAACACTTACGAACCTGTACATCTTTTCTCACTCTTTGGCGGCTTTGTTTCCAATTATTAAACAATTAATGAGCTCCGAAGCACCAGGAGGCTGTTTATAACAATAACAACAGTTGAATGGGAAGTTTTCATGCCTGTAAACAATTTAATAAATGTAACCAAAGCCGTCAAAGATTGAGGAAAGATGTACTCGTTCGTAAGTGCTTGTGTAAGTCCTTTCGTGAATCTGGCCCCCCTGGGTACTGCTTCCCGCCGCCCTCAAGAGCCCTGGACCACCTTCCCGGCGGTGTACAACACCAACAGGGCTCCCTGCGGTAGCTCTGATGGGCTTACATTCCATACATCCTTGGCATGTACCTTAAAAGTGGCATTTCCTTGGCCCAGAGCCTCTTGACTACCTGTAACCCTTGCAATCCCAATAGATATGATTGGTGTGAAACGTTGCCCCTTGTGTGGGTAGGATGATCAGGCACCCCACCAGTAGGTGGCTTGTGCCCGAAACGCTGAGGAGCGTAGTAGTGGTTTTTAGGCATTTTATGTACTAGTTCTATGTTGAAATCCAACATTATGTTTGTAACTCATCTTGTATGTTTGTACTTTTACCTGAATAAACATTTGATTTGATTGATTTGTGAGTGGGTGGTGTTGTGAGGTGTGGTAGGTCTGGGTGGAGGGTGTGAGTGTCAGGAGGTGGCGGGGGTGGGGGACGTGGGTGGGGGAGGAGGGTGGGGGAGAAAGGGGGGGAGGAGGGTGGGGAATGAGGGTGGGGTCGAGGATGAGGCCATACATGCCACTATTG
>NW_025563217.1:15000-45000 GCF_020424385.1 Procambarus clarkii
AATGTATTTTTGGGGGTCGACAGCTATAGAGACGAGCATATCCAGTGGACGCGTTAACAAGGCGGGCTTTAATGGACGGTAATTACCAATTTGAGCGAAAAGACAGTCGTTATCATCTGATTAGACATTCGAGTGTGCAAGGAAGGCGGAGCTGCTGTATTGGTCTGTTGGATGTTCTACCATATATCATTGGTTATTTTTTAAGTGACTTTTGGAGATTAATTATTGTAGCAGGAAGGTGTTACTCTCTGTGTGGGTACTCACCTAATTGTGCTTGCAGGGGTTGAGCTCTGGCTCTTTGGTCCCGCCTCTCAACCGTCAATCAACTGGTGTACAGGTTCCTGAGCCTACTGGGCTCTATCATATCTACACTTGAAACTGTGTCTGGAGTCAGCCTCCACCACATCACTTCCTAATGCATTCCATTTGTCAACCACTCTGACACTAAAAAAGTTCTTTCTAATATTTCTGTAGCTGGGGTGTTAGTCTCTGGGTGTGTTATTCTAAGTCACGGGTTAGTTACCAACTTCAACGGGTTACTTCACATCCGTTTGTCTCCAGTGCGAGTGACGTTCTTCGTATAGACTTTGCCAATTCAAAAATTTGTTGACTCTGAGATAGTAAGGTGGGCGAGGATTTGCTGGGTGGTGTAGTTCACGGGGTGGTTGATGGGCTCGTACCCTTGTTTGATTAAGGGCGCTGATTGAGCAGGTACCAGTGGGGGCCTTGTCTGGCTCTGGGGTAACGGTGATATTCCGGCCCATGCATGCAGGGGCCGAAACTATCCTCTAGCATGTACTATCCTCTCGGATAGTACACCGCATTTTCGCATATTAATCCCCATTTTGGCATATGAATTTGTTTACATGTAATGTACTAAAAATCTTATTATCTCGCATAAATTGACGTGATGTCCCGTTTTCTCTTCGTGGGGGTCCGCGGTTAGGTTAGGTTCGAGCAATCTAGTACATCAGTTTAGTGACGTTGTGACCGGTGGGGCAGACGGGCTAGTGCACGAGTGCCTTGTCATGGTCGCCTGAGGATGGTGCACGGGCATTAAGGACTATAGGGTCGCTGTGTTCATTGTGGTAAGTGTGAGACTATATTACACACATATTTGTATTTTTTGCCAGCGTGTGTCACTTTGGGCTGCCTGGCTTCGTAATGATGTTGCTTTGTGTGAAGACCTGAGGTGTTTGGATCACGGTGATTGTGGGTTTTTGTGTGTGTGTGTTTTGTTTGGTGGGATGGCGGGCTGGAGAGGTGTTCAGACGAACAAGTTTTAGTGGTTTTGAAGGGTAAATTACGTTGCATTTGGTTTGTAGCGTCTGAGGCGCTAGTTTACACAGCTGGGGGCAGGTAGTTCACGGCTGAATAGGTCGCTTTTGTGTGATTGATTTGTGAGTTTTAACTTCTTGGTTGTGATCTTTGTTCTAACCCGTCCTTGCTCGCTGGTGGTGTGTGCAGTCCTGGAAACACAAACCGTAACAGTCCCTATTTTCCGCTTGTTAGAACTTCTAATAAAGTTGTTACATCTTGGCTTAACGTGTTTATGACGTATTAGAACGTTGTTACAACTTGCTATATTGGTTGTTATAACTGGTTAGGTGTTAAAACTTGTTCGAACGTTGTACCAACGTCGTAGTTTCGCTGTGTGTTTGCTGGGAGTAGCGGCCCCACGTGTGTCCTGTGCTTTGTGTAGTGCTGATATCTTCCTGAGTGGTCGTTAGGCTTGAGTGGTAACCGGTAATTGTTGTTGTTGATACTGTTGATATGTTACAACCTGATTGTGGTGTTGTGGGGGGGCGGCCCACGCGTACTGCAGCTCACTCTTTGATTGGACCATTGTACTTGTAATTATGTATGTCTTCGGTACTGTATTTTGTGCTAATATATATATATATATATATACACAATACAGTACTGTGTGTCATGGTTTTCTTCTTTATTTGTTTTTTGTTGATTCGAATGCTGATTGTGTATTGTGTTTAGCATCGTGTATATTTCCAGTACTGATTTATTTTGGTGTACACACTGGCGATGTCTTATTTCACCTGTGTCTTGTTAACTTTGCTCATGTGGTGCCTGTGTTGCTTGTTCATTGTTGCTTGTTCATTGTTGCTTGTTCATTGTTGCTTGTTCATTGTTTCTTGTTTATTTGGTGTTCAGAGTTTCGGTTCTATGTCATCTGTGTGTTGGAAACAGTGTGTTTGGTATTTGTATTTGATTTGTGAATATTTCTGTTCTTTTATAATGACAAATAAAAACAAACCTGAGCTCGGAGACCTAAGAGCCGGAGATGACGAGTCTCAGCATCCTTGATGCCGCCTCGCAGCATCACCGCCTCTACGTGTGGTGTAAGTGATTACTGCTCTACTGGCTGCCTTACAGCCGGGTAACACTCTATGGGAATGATTGGATTACTGATCGTGTGTTTAATTGCACGGAGGAAGTTACTGAACAGATATCATTCACTATTATTAAACGCCTGTTCAGTATTGTTATTGAACAGGCGTGTTGAATTAAGCTCTGAACCTAAGTTGTTAGACACGATTGTTAATGGGAATACTGCTAACCAGTCAAGCTGCTGACTTGATATAACTGAGTAATAGAACCCTCAGGAAAAATAGGATAACAGCAGTCAAATAATTATATCTAATTACATCAGAAATACTGAGTGATATAATTGGTACTAAAATTCCCCCTCTCTCTCTCTACCCCCCTCCTCTCTCCCTTTTATAATGGCAAAACAGAGACTTGATTTATTTTATTGTGACTTAGGAGCTTAAGGTTTTTAACAGCCCTTTCAATCATACCTCTCTCTCTCTCTCTCTCTCTCTCTCTCTCTCTCTCTCTCTCTCTCTCTCTCTCTCTCTCTCTCTCTCTCTCTCTCTCTCTCTCTCTCTCTTCCCTCTTTCTTCCTTTCCCTTTATTCCCCCCTCTTCCTTCCCACTCGTTCTCTTCCCTCTCCTTCCCATTTTCTCAATCCACTTACCTTGCTTCTTTCCCCTTCCTTCCTTCCTCTCTATTTCTTTATTCCCTTCGTCCTTTTCCTATGCCTCCTTCTCCTTGCTTGCTCCTCCTCCTCGTCCTCCCTCCTTCTTCTCCCTCCTCCCCCCCCCCTCCCTCCGTTTCCCCTCAGGTCACTTGTCTACGTAGAAGGAAGACAGGAGAAGATGTTGGTAAACAAGATAAATGAGCAGATAAGCATATGAGTAGAGGGACAGATGAATGGACAAACAAGTAGACTTTACTAGGGGATGGATAGATGCAAGCTGCTATCAACGATAGATGGGTTGATCGAGCATATAACTCCAATACTCCCCCTTGCCCCACCCAGCACCTGTAAATTCTAGATTGCGTTACTAGGAAGCAATTTCCCTCTAGAATGCGTTGCTATGGGGCAATTTTCCTCTAGAATGCGTTGCTATGGGGCAATTTCCCTCTAGAATGCGTTGCTATGGGGCAATTCCCTCTAGAATGCGTTGCTATGGGGCAATTTTCCTCTAGAATGCGTTGTTAGTGACAATTCCCTTAACAAGCACCTATTTTTTTGTTATCGTGTACATGCCAGAAGTCCAGATCGGAGAGGTTGGCAAGCCTGGTCGAGTTTGTTTACTATTGTTTAAGGGAGATTGGCAGCCTTGCTCGAGTATTTGTAGAGCTGTCCTCACTGATGTGATGGTTTGTTGTGCTCGCTCTGCTTGTGTGGGAGTGGGGGGAGGAGTGGGGGTGGTGGGAGGGGGTGGGAGGGGTTGGTAGTGTGTGGGTGTTTGTGTTATGTTTGTGTGGGAGTAGAGATGTTTTGGGTTCACGTGGGGATGTTTGTGTTGAGATTGTGTGTGGGGGGAGGGTGTTGTCTATGTGTAGTGGTGTTTGTAATAGCGTGTTATGTTTGTGTGTTCTTTGTGTGTTGTGTTTGAGGTTTTTGGGTCGTGTTTAGGGTAGGATAAGATAGGGTAACTTCGTGTAAATTCGGTGTCTAATGGTGTCGTCTCTAATGGTGTTATTTCGTGTCTTGGAGTGATTGCTCGTGTCTTGGAGTGATTGCTCGTGTCTTGGGGTGATTGCTCGTGTCTTGGAGTGATTGCTCGTGTCTGGGGTGATTGCTCGTGTCTTGGAGTGATGCTCGTGTCTTGGAGTGATTGCTCGTGTCTTGGGGTGATTGCTCGTGTCTTGGGGTGATTGCTCGTGTCTTGGAGTGATTGCTCGTGTCTTGGAGTGATTGCTCGTGTCTTGGGGTGATTGCTCGTGTCTTGGAGTGATTGCTCGTGTCTTGGGGTGATTGCTCGTGTCTTGGAGTGATTGCTCGTGTCTTGGAGTGATTGCTCGTGTCTTGGAGTGATTGCTCGTGTCTTGGAGTGATTGCTCGTGTCTTGGAGTGATTGCTCGTGTCTTGGAGTGATTGCTCGTGTCTTGGAGTGATTGCTCGTGTCTTGGAGTGATTGCTCGTGTCTTGGAGTGATTGCTCGTGTCTTGGGGTGATTGCTCGTGTCTTGGAGTGATTGCTCGTGTCTTGGAGTGATTGCTCGTGTCTTGGGGTGATTGCTCGTGTCTTGGAGTGATTGCTCGTGTCTTGGAGTGATTGCTCGTGTCTTGGGTGATTGCTCGTGTCTTGGGGTGATTGCTCGTGTCTTGGAGTGATTGCTCGTGTCTTGGAGTGATTGCTCGTGTCTTGGGGTGATTGCTCGTGTCTTGGGGTGATTGCTCGTGTCTTGGGGTGATTGCTCGTGTCTTGGAGTGATTGCTCGTGTCTTGGAGTGATTGCTCGTGTCTTGGAGTGATTGCTCGTGTCTTGGAGTGATTGCTCGTGTCTTGGAGTGATTGCTCGTGTCTTGGAGTGATTGCTCGTGTCTTGGAGTGATTGCTCGTGTCTTGGAGTGATTGCTCGTGTCTTGGAGTGATTGCTCGTGTCTTGGGGTGATTGCTCGTGTCTTGGGGTGATTGCTCGTGTCTTGGGGTGATTGCTCGTGTCTTGGAGTGATTGCTCGTGTCTTGGGGTGATTGCTCGTGTCTTGGAGTGATTGCTCGTGTCTTGGAGTGTTTGCATCCACAGTTTTTGCTCGTGTCTTCGGTGTTTGTTCATATGTAGTGGGTGTTGTTATATGACCTGTTTATTTTGCGATTGACAATTCTCTTTTATGTAGTTTTTTGTTATTGCTTTAGAAGGGAGATTTAAACACGCACATTATGGGAATTACACGTGGGTAAAACATGTAGATAAAAAAAACTAATTGAGAAGCCCATATTACATCCAGCTCGTATTCATTGTCCATTCATTTTTTTTTTTTAACTTTTTTTTAATGTTATTAGGCTTTGTTTGGTGATTTCAGGTCGCGAATTTGATGAAGGTTCGACTTCATAGGAAAACGTAGATTTGGACTTGAATTCGGGGCATGAATTTCTCAATATTGGGACTCACATTAAACAGATAAATGGAAAGGGAATACAAAACAAAAGTTCGAAATATATATGGGAATTGGCAATTGAAACTTTTTCGCATTTGAATAAAGTTTGGACATAAATGCACCGGAAGAGAGGATTTGGAAGGCTGTTGGTGTAGGCCCCTAGGATGCCCCCCCCCCATCCCCACCCCCATCCCCTGTGGGCAGGCCACAGGGGAGGGGGCGGTGCCCCTGGAACACCAGACTGTGTCTTGATGCTGATTTTACACACACACACTTCGTTACCTTACTACCTTCTTCTCTTTCTCTGTTTTCTCTTTCTTTTTATTTCCTTCTCTCTCTCTCCTCTCTCTCTCTCCTCTCTCTCTCTCTCTCTCTCTCTCCTCTCTCTCTCTCTCTCTCTCTCACTCTTCTCTCTCTCTCTCTCTCTCTTTCTCTCAGAGCAAAATAGAGAATGGAGCAAAACAGAACTATTCATAAAATAGACTTCATTCTCTATTTTGCTCTGATGAAGGCGAATTGAGCCGAAAAGCGCATTAAGCATTATCTAATTTTTACATGTGGTTTTTTTTTCCGCATACATAGAAGGGAAAGATGAAAATATATATATTATTATAGATATATATATAGATATCTATAATATATATATTATATATATATATATATATAATATATATATATATTATATATATATTCTTTATGATCACTTTTATGTTTTCACAATATTGCTTTAATTATCTTAAATTTCTTTACTTCTTCAAATCATCTTTTTCCCTCCAATCCCTATTCCCCTCCTCATATCTGTTCTCTTCCTCATGTCCTTCTCCTTATTCTCCCTCCTTATTCTCCCTCCTTATTCTCCCTCTTTAATCCTCGATCAATTACATGTTTCCTGTTCTCAAATTCTGAGCCAGGTGCAGCCAAACTTCAGAAAACCTATTGACAAAGCGAAGCAAAGTTCCAATAATGGCCTCCTCCGAATGGAAATATTCTCAAACATCTACTCTCTCTAAATCCTCCCATTGTAATGGGATTTATATTATAGTTAACATTCAAATAATCTTCCTCAAGATGTGCTTTTTTTATGTTCTTGAAGAACATTTCAACGCTTAATGGTTCTTAGGTCAGACGCGTTTTATTGATACTGAAGAACAAAAATGAATTTCCGTGTCTTGGCCCGTCACCCGTCCTGGAAAAAAAACAATAACTATTGAGTTAGGCGGAAACTATAGAGTAGCAGTGTGGAGTTCATACTGGGGTCGGAGCCGGTCGGAGCCGGTCGGCCGAGCTGACAGCACGCTGGACTTTGTGATCCTGTGGTCCTGGGTTCGATTCCAGGCGCCGGCGAGAAACAATGGGCAGTTTCTTTCACCCTATGCCCCTGTTACCTAGCAGTAAAATAGGTACCTGGGTGTTAGTCAGCTGGCACGGGCTGCTTCCTGGGGGTGGAGGCCTGGTCGAGGACCGGGCCGCGGGGACACTAAAGCCCCGAAATCATCTCAAGATAACCTCAAGATAACCTGGGGGGTTTAAAGCACCCAAACAAAAATTTTTGTTTTTGGCAAATATACTTCATCTGCTCCCTGATACTTAAGGTTAGGTTAGGTTAGGTTAGGTTAGAGAGGCGGTCATTTGCCTATTTAATAACTTGTTACCGTCATCATCTTTACTGATGTGTTCAGCTCCAGTTATATAACGTACTTCTGCAGTACGATGTAGAGATTAAGTACTTTTCTATAATAACGCACATCTCTTTGTCATTATCTGTTACTTCAACTCTTTTTTCTTTTTAAGCGGTCAGGTGTAACGACGTGAAAAAGGGCAGAGTAACGGAGAGAAATGGGAAAGAGGAATAACGGCATAGTGGAGGAAGAGTGTGTTACGACCCTGGGGCCCCGGTGTTGAAATGTGGCAGATGGGATTCAGAATCGTGTGGCGTTTGTTTACATATACAGATGTGAGGGACCTTAGTAGGTTATATATTTTTATGGTGATAGGTCATGAATATATTGAGAAGATATCTTAGGAGAATGGTTATTTAAATTATATAGTTTTTTTTTTTAGATGGGTTTGTTTAAGGAGGAGGGCCAATTCTCTGGTAGAATTATACACAGGTTAGCTTCTTAATTTGTAAATGGTGGGCTATGTTAGGCCCCGCCAGACGTAAGAGCATAACTAACTAGCTAAGTTCTTAGCTAGTTAGCTACACTGTTATGATCATTTGTATAGTGTATTGTAAAGCTAAGATGTTATAATTTATACTTAGAATTGAATGGTGGCAATTAAATATTGTTGTAGAGATTTATTAAGTGGATACTGTACGATCAGTTGACCAGGAGTGGCATGGCGACGGTTTGGGTAATGGAGTGAGTTTCTTGCCTCAGGCCCAGTACTGGCTGGTAGCCCTTGTGTGGTACACCTCCTTCCTCCTCTTCCTCTACTACTTAAGATTTATTACTAAGTTCAAACCCATTTCACGTGCCACTCTTCTGTTCTAAGGGTGTCTGTGTTGCCCTGGTTAGAATCTTGAGATTCATTACACACAGAAATCACAATTGCGTGAAGCATCAAATGAACAAATCCACAAAGGCCATGACGAGGATTCGAACCTACGTCCGGGATCATCCCAAACGCTGTCTTAATCGACTGAGCTACGACATGGTCAAAAGACCATTTTAACCATGTCGTAGCTCAGTCGATTAAGGCAGCGTCTGGGATGCTCCCGGACGTAGGTTCGAATCCTCGTCACGGCCCTTGTGGATTTCTTCTTGAGATTCATGTAAACAAGACCCAGATCCTGTCCAATAGGAGCACGTGTTCAGAGATATCCATATGCAAATATTGGGATTTTAGGTTGAGTTAAATTGTCCCTTAAGGAATCGTAGACTTCACTAGTTTGCTATTATGTGTCTCTGGCCTCCTGCCTGTGTTGAGTCTGAGAGGTAACGTAAGGTAGAGGTGGTAAAATATTGTGTGTTACTTGGGGTGTGTTGTGTTCAGTAAATATTGTAAGTGATTTACAGGTGTTTAAATAGAGTTAAGCAGTCTATTCTAGACCTGCAATCTATCCAACAATTTTTGGGAACTATTTCCCTGGGGCTGGGCCTAGTCTAACCAGGATAGATATACCAGGGTAGATACCCCCTTCCCCCCTCCCCCCTCCCCCCCTCCCCCCACCCCCCCTCCTCCCCTTCCCCCCCTTCCCCCCTCCCCCTCCTTTACACTAATTGTAACTTACAACACCCTCTAATAGCCCCCCCCCCACACTTATAAAAGAGTGACATGGAGGAAGGGATGTGGAGGAGAATAAGTGAAAGAGAAGGTGGAGAGAGATAGAAGATGGGATGAAAGTGTAGACTGAGTAAGAGTGACAGGTGTAGTAGAGGTAATGAGGAGGAAGTCTTAGAGCTGCTACCACCCATTCATATTTTACAAGACAAGGAATGCAGCTCTTCTCCTCGCAACGGTTATTATAATTGATGTTGATAGGTAACATCTGGAAGCATGAGGATCGGAAAGTTTATTACCAAGTCCGAGTCTTTAGTAAGTAATCTTCACTCAGTCAAAAAATGAACCAAGATCTTCTATGTTATCAGATTTAAACACAAATACAAAATAAGAGATTATTTATTATATATCTTCAAGATTTAGCAATACGGGTGGACACTTATATTCACCTAGACTTACTGAATCAGTATTGTTTATGGTAATCAGAGCCACTGAACACAGACAATTGAGACCAACACGGGTGACTACCCCTGAAATTTCACAATATATCAAGTAGGAACAAAAAATACATCACCTCACACTCAAACTCACCAAGATCTTTGAGCAAGTTGGTTAGAGGGTTGGGGGAGGGGGGGACGGCTGCCAGTCAAGGCCTATCCCAACCCCTTACTTGGTTGGCCAGGACAGGCCTGAGTAGTGTCTGGTCTTGAGAGCTGAAACCTCCAAGTACAGTGAGGATCCTCTATCTCCAATATGCTACAGCTCGTGTAAGGGGGGAGCCAAGAGCTAACCCCAGGTCGGTCAGAGACGGCAGAACAGTACTCTGCCACAGTTGAGAGGCGGGTTTTTAATTCAGTTGAGAGGCGGGACCAAAGAGCCAGAGCTCAACCCCCGCAAGCACAATTAGGTGAGTACAGTGCAGTACTGGCCTCACGAGTCGTAACTATTCCCACCATCTAACATCACTACTATCCAACATCCCCGCCATTCAACATCCCCGCCACCCAACATCCCCCACCATCCTGCTCAAATGTTCTGTTATCTCGACCCCTCTTCAAATCCCTACCCTCCCCAACACAACACTAACCCTACAGTAAGCCCCCACCCCTCCCCCATCCCCCTCCCTCCCTCACACGCGTCTTAACACCATCTTCTCTACAACTCCCAGACCTCTCCCCCCCCCAACCCCCCCCCCCACCCCATCTCCTGTATTGCTATGCGTGGGGCGTGACCAGAGGAGGGGCGTGGATGGTGAGGGAAGGATGGGGGGAGGATGGGGTCTTGGTACGGTGGTGGTGGGTGGGGGTGGGTGGGTAGGGTGGGCATGGGGGGGCCAAATCCATGATAGATGGCCAGGATCAGCGGTCTGCCTTGTTTATGGCGTCTCCCCCTCTCCCCTCCTTTCTCTAGCTACTCCACTTCCCCTCCTCCTCCAATCCAGCCCCTTACTCCCTTTCCCCTTACCCTTTTTTCCCCCCTTCCTTTTCCTTTCACCATTTCCGTACCAGCACACCAGAACTCAAAAAAAAAAGAGCATCGCTGGCGGCCAGGCTGCGCTGTTTCATATTTTCTTCATTCTGAAAGCAAAGTAACATTTTTATTTTTATGGGGTTTTTAATTTATTTGTATATATAGGAAGGGAGTACCACCTCCGGCTGGAAGAAGGGGGACCCTTAGCCTCGGAGGAAATCACACACAACGCATTAGAGGGAATGTCTAGGTCCCCTCCAATACTGTTGCTATGTGCTTGTCTCCTACCACCCCCTCCCTGATGTCTTTTGTTGTGCTGTATTAGATATTTAAAGGTTACAAGATGTACATTAGTTAATACAATGAGTGCTTAAAGGTTATGGATCTCTTGGAGCTCCTCCGCTTCCGGACAGGAACCGAGGACGCAGCAGACGTTTATATATATATATATATATATATATATATATATATATATAAATTTTGTGCATTTTTCTTTGGAAGGTGTAATTATGAAATATATATATATATTTTATAGTAAGATATTCTAAGCATAATAGAAGTTCCTGAGATGTTGAAACATTCTACGACGGAACAGTTACTGGGTGAGTGAACCAGCGGTGGTGTGAATGTTGTCCAATAAGTCACATGTCTGTCAGACATGTGACAAACCATGTCCAAAGGATAGACTTTTTTTCTTTTAGTAAAGAGGCAGGAGAGGCCCAACTTATATCAAACTCCACATATATAAAATGATCATTAGACCGACGCTATAATACCAATACAGTGTCCCACTTTTCCTTAGACCACACTACAAGAACCAATCAACTAAAAATTCAAGAGTCACAAAATAGACTACTCAGTTTGGGTGCAAACTTCGCCTTGCATGAGAGTGAGAAGAGCCCAGCTCTCAGCTCTCTGAGGATGATGTACATGGCCACCAGACTCGGCGGCCTCTCGAGAAAGTAAGTCCACAGAATTTCGAAGCCTCTACATCCTTGATCGTCAAGATACATTCGAAATCATTAATACAACAAGTGATTGTGAAATACAAGAGCCCCCCCCCCATCACCCTCGGAGAAGTCACCCTTTAACAAAGCCATAAGACATATCCATATGTCTTATGGCAGGGTCGACTTCCCACGACCCTGTACCGTTGTGTACCCTGTGTACCCTGTGTACTCTGTGTACTCTGTGTACCCTGTGTACCCTATGTACCCTATGTACCCTGTGTACCCTGTGTACTCTGTGTACTCTGTGTACCCTGTGTACCCTATGTACCCTGTGTACCCTGTGTACTCTGAGTACTCTGTGTACCCTATGTACCCTGTGTACCCTGTGTACCATGTGTACCTTGTGTACCCTGAGGGAGCTCCCAGACCATGTCCTTCCAGACCTAATCTTCACGTGATAAAGTAAATAAATAAACAAATATATGAGTAAAAAAATAATTATAACCAAAAAAAACAAAATATTCAAACACCCTAATTAAAAACAAAAACTCCGTAAAACTTTTCTTACAGAAGCAAGCAGAGCAGAAAGCTTGATGATCGGGAACACCAGCTTGAACCAGCTGAGGGTCAATCGGTTGACACAGCGAGAACAGCAGCAGCAGCAGCAGCAGCAGCAGCAGCAGCAGCAACAGCAGCAGCAGCAGCAGCAGCAGCAGCCTAACACAGCTTCACCAGCCTACCCCGCTGACCTACTGACCTGCCCACACCTACTGAACCACCCGACACATCACCTACACATCAGTAACCCAACAATTACATACCCAAAGTGGACAGCCAATTAATAAACTTTCCATCCCACTTAATCCCTATCCTCATCCTCATCCTGTATTGAATGACGGACCGAAACGTCTAAACCCCATTCCAACCCCCCCCCCCCATCCCTTCCTTACCCCTTCTTATCAATTTTGGTCACCAAAGCTCAAGGTGATTCAGTATCCTGGCACAATGCAGTCGCAGCAGACAACCCACATTTGTCTGCTGACCAAACCACACATCAGAACCTGAAGAGACGACGACGTTTCGGTCCGTCCCGGACCATTATCAAGTCGTGTGATAATGGCTCAGGACGGACCGAAACGTCGTTGTTTCTTCACTTTCTGATGTGTCGTTTAGTCAACATATCTCCAGCCACGTTATTGTGACTCATCCTTTGCAGAATTACTGTTAAATAAGTAAGGGACTTCGTCTGGACCACTTCCCTAGAGACTACGACCATCAATAAGATATACTTCACGTGTGTTGTACAATAAACCCCCACACATTGTGTGAGTTAGGAAAGTCACATATAAATGACGTTTCCTTCCTGTTATGGGGTGTTGCACATGCTGCTATGGTGATGTGTTCACTCATAGGATGAGCGACTCTGCCCATTGAACATAGCCCTACACAGCTCCGGGGCAGAATTAACAAATTTCATTCATCCCCTTGTGCTTTAATATTGTTCTGCTCCAGGATGTACCAGGATGTACCAGGAGGTACCAGGATGTACCAGGATGTACCAGGAGGTACCAGGATGTACCAGGATGTACCAGGATGTACCAGGAGGTACCAGGATGTACCAGGAGGTACCAGGAGGTACCAGGAGGTACCAGGATGTACCAGGATGTACCAGGATGTACCAGGAGGCACCAGGATGTACCAGGATGTACCAGGAGGTACCAGGATGTACCAGGAGGTACCAGGATGTACCAGGAGGTACCAGGAGGTACCAGGATGTACCAGGATGTACCAGGAGGTACCAGGATGTACCAGGATGTACCAGGAGGTACCAGGATGTACCAGGATGTACCAGGATGATGTACCAGGGAGACTGTACCAGGATGTACCAGGATGTACCAGACTGTACCAGGAGGTACCAGGATGTACCAGGATGTACCAGGAGGTACCAGGATGTACCAGGATGTACCAGGAGGTACCAGGATGTACCAGGATGTACCAGGATGTACAAGGAGGTACCAGGATGTACCAGGATGTACCAGGAGGTACCAGGATGTACCAGGATGGGGATGGGTTACAAAGAACTGTGTTTTAGCAGGAATCGTGGTTACCATTCTCTCTCTTCTTCTCTCTTCTTTCTCTCTCTCTTCTTTCACTCTCTCTTCTTTCTCTTTCTCTTCTTCTCTCGTCTTTCTCTCTCTCTCCTTTTTTTTTAACAAAGACTACGGTTCATTAGGGCTGTCGAAAGACTTCCCCTAGTGAAACTGCAAGCAAGAGCTGTTATCCTACCTCAGTTCATCTGAAGTCTGCTCCTAAAGACTCATTTATTTCGTGAGAATGTAATTTGAAAGTAACTATCAGATAGGGAACTATCATATAGTGAACTATCATATAAGAAACGTGGTGAAACTACAAGCAAGAGCCGTTATCCTACCTCAGCTTAGTTGAAACCTGCTCCAAGAGACATTTCTTTCATGAGCCTAATATATGTATTATTAAGAATACAATTTATTCATTAAGTAACAGTCATATAAGGAACAGGATGAGCCTGTAGCCAACTGTGTGTCAGTCTTCGTGTGAACAGTTGACCTGATCTCCCGTGTATCATCCTGTTGAGTGAACAAGTTCCAGATGCAAATCAGTCTAGGAATGAATGATCGTTGATGGAGTGATGTTCTTGAGAATGGCACTTCCAGTATGAGATTGTTGAAGGTTGAGAGCCTAGTGCTATGGGTGCCAGCAATTGGTTGTCCATGAATTTTGGCCAGGTGCAGAACTTTGGGAATGTTGGCCTTGTACATAACAGTAAGAGCATCAATGTCGCGACGGTGTTGCAGGCTCTGATGTTCAGACCGTTCCCACCAGACTTGGTCAAGACTAGAGATGAGCCTTCTTGCCCGGCTCTCCACTTTGTCCAAAAGTCTCTTGCATGATGGAGGGCAGGCAGTCCAGGGGAAAAGTGCACACTCTAGATGGGATCGAACTTGTGCTTCATATAAGGTTTTGCAGCGACTGCTGACATGGTGTGAGATGCGCCGTAGAGCTGTAAGTTTCCTGGCTGCCTTTTGGGCTAGGAAACACGTGGCTCTTCATTGTCATTGAAGAGTTAAACTTCACTCTCAAAATATCAGTGTCGTCTGTGATCATTAGGGTTATGCTATCTCTCTCTCTCTCTCTCTCTCTCTCTCTCTCTCTCTCTCTCTCTCTCTCTCTCTCTCTCTCTCTCTCTCTCTCTCTCTCTCTCTCTCTCTCTCTCTCTCTCTCTCTCTGCGCGCGCCGCCACCGTCACTGTGCACAGTATGGCCGGAACTAATTTGCATATTCACAAATTAAACTAGTGAGGAATATGACGGACAGTGTTTTTTCAGCCGAGGCGTATGATATACTAAATTAATTTTCAGCGTCGAAAAACCTTTGTGTCGTGTTGATTCCCATGTGATAACAATTTTAATATTGGTTGATATTTTTTTAATTATCCTTCGGTAATTAATTTTAATTAAATATTTTAGCCAGATCATTCCATCGTCCTCTGTTAAAACGTTGTGCCATTAGCTTATTGGTTTATTGAGAGTTTATTGAATGTGGGTTTTTTTTATGTTCTAGGGATGCGAGATATTTATTCTATAGGATTTTCAACAGGTTTATTTGGTTTATTGTGCGCTGTATAGCATTTTTTTAATATTTTCGAAAATAGGTCTTTGATGTTGCAATTAATATTAACGTATCCAGAGTTTGTGTGGGATGGGGGGGGGAGGGGAGGAGGTAGACTGACCATCAAGAAAAAATCGTTAAATAGGAATGACTATATGGCAATGGAAAGATGTATGAGGACAAGGAACTGCGATAACAGAACAAGGAATTGGGATATAAGGATAAAGAACTGGGATATGAGGGGCAAGGATCTGGGATATGAGGACAGTGCTCTGAAATATGAAGACAAGACTATGGAATATGGGGATATGAGAACAAGAAGTTGGGATATGATGATGATGGTGTGAAAAACCGAAACCCATCTACTTGGACCGTCATAGTGTTCCATGCATGACTCGAGCAGTCATGCAACTCGCGGATTTAGAATCTACTAAATGTTGACATAATTATTTCTACGTGTAATATATGAATGTTTGATTCGAGTTAAGATGTGTCAAAAACTAATATTATATTGCTCTACGGATGCATGTAAATGTCGTAGAGTAATTGCAAATGTATTTTAAATTGCCCTGCAACCATAAAGAAGAAATATTATTATATAATTTTATTATGTATTTAGTTTTTTCGGAGAGAATATTGTTACCATCGTCTTTCTGAAAAGGAACTGTAAAGGAACTTTTTTTTTTAGTGTGAAAGAGGACCTAAAAGAACTTCATATATATATATATATATATATATATATATTATATATATATATATATATATATATATATATATATATATATATATATATATATATATAAGGCTTCCCTCCTTAACTTCAAACCTAAAGTTACGTCGAGAAGCACTCCAGTTATGGCGTTAAGTTATTTTAAGTGGCTTTGTTTTACCCTGGTAAGTTTTGAAATGTTTTAAGTTATTACATATTACACGCATAATTATGTACTCTAATTTATTGTGTGCAAGGTTATAGGTATGTTGCGTGAGTGCTTGGTCTGTGAGGAGAGACGTAAGGTAATAAGTAGTGAGAGAGAGAGAGAGAGAGAGATGCAGGTAGAATGAGAATTAGTGAAAGAAAGTTCTTTTTTTACGACAGAGGAAACACAGTCAATGATCACAATTAGGCTACGTAACATTGACCCTGGAACAGGAATATGGACGAGTGGAGAAAGTCTAGCACTCCTCGTCTAGCTTCTAGTCTGGCATCATCCTGGGGGGGTGATGAAATTTATCTCTTCAATGACCACAAAGATCCACGTGTGTGTAAGACAAACCGAAAAAATTAAGGCCCCCCCAAGGTGCCCTGCAAACCTTTCTTGACAGTAGCGGTTGTAAAACTTTGTGAAGTGCACGTTCGCACCTATCATGAGTTTGCAGTACTCTCCTGGATGGCGTGCTATTATCATTAATCAAAACTGTGGAAAAAAACTGCGAGAGAACATTCATCATTAGTCTTCTCTCGTTCTTCTTGGACTATTCAGTACATCAGAGCCTTCAACTCCTGTTAGTCGCCTTACTATTCTCAAGGTTCCAATGTTGACCCAACATCGTGAACATCCAGCAGTTGGCAATCACAACATAAGGCGCTCAGCCATCAACAGCCTCATACTCGCTATACCTTGCTCAAGAACATTAGACCATCAGTGATCATTTAATCCTAGACTAACCCGCATTTGAAATGCGTTCACTCAACACGTAAAGAGGCATAAAATCCAGTTAATCAAGCACATGAAGGCTCAGCATGCACACAGCTGGCGCTTGCTCCATCCTATTACTAACATGATTTTAACTTAGCATTGGATAAAGTTGATTCTTAATGGAGACTAATAATGGGCTCGTCAAATACATGAGTGTCTATAGGGACGGGCTTCAGACGATGTGATGCAGGATAACAGCTCTTACTTGCAGTTTCATTTCCAACATTAATGACATACCTAATTAAGCCTCATCATATACAAAAATCTTATGGACTAATTACTAGGGAGATACCCGGCTGCGCCCGGGTACCCCACTCCCTCTCCCCCTCTCTAACCCTCCTCTCTTAATATCCCCCTCATCTATCTTTCCCTGTTTCCCCTCTCTGCTACCCCCCCCCCCCTCCCCGCCTCTTCTCTTACCTTTTAGTTCCCTCTCCACCCTCTCTCTCTCTCTCTCTGGGTCTCATTCTCCCTCCCAGCCACTCCATCTTTCTCCCCCACTCTCCCCCTACATCCCCCCCTCTCTCCCACTCTCACACCTCTCTTCCCCTCTCTTCCTGTTTCCTACCTCTCTCCTTCCTTTCTCTTCAAGCATCATCCCCCTCTTCTTCCCCCCTTCTTCAGATATTCCCCCTCTCTCCTCCTTTCCTTCTTTCTCCTATCCTATGTGTGTATGTGCGTGCGTGTAGTCTAAGACATGGAGGGAAGCCCCTCCACAATGGTGGCGTGGCCTGAGACATGGAGGGCGGCCCCTCCACAATGGTGGCGTGGCCTGAGACATGGAGGGCGGCCCCTCCACAATGGTGAATTTGTCTGAGACATGGAGGGCGGCCCCTCCACAATGGTGGTGTAGCCTGAGACATGGAGGGCGGCCCCTCCACAATGGTGGTGTTGCCTGAGACATGGAGGGCGGCCCCTCCACAATGGTGGTGTAGCCTGAGACACGGAGGGCGGCCCCTCCACAATGGTGGTGTTGTCTGAGACATGGAGGGCGGCCCCTCCACAATGGTGGTGTAGCCTGAGACATCGAGGGAAGCTCCTCAACAATGGTGGTGTAGCCTGAGACATGGAGGGAAGCTCCTCCACAATGGTGGTGTAGCCTGAGACATGGAGGGAAGCTCCTCCACAATGGTGGTGTAGCCTGAGACATGGAGGGCGGCTCCTCCACAATGAGCTGCCGAGAAACTCCTCTCAAGTCAATTAAGAATTTTTACTCCAACTTTCTGGACATCTAAGCTCCGCCTCCGTCCAAGTTTTCCACGATAAAAATAAAATAAATAAGTAAAAGAAGGCAGTTTGCTCTTAAGATGTGTTGAAAAGGCAATTGCATTTTCTTATTTTTTTTTCCATCAAAGAGCGACTAGGCTTTATTTACACACACACACACTTTCCTTTTTTTTACGGCTCCGTTTGGCCGAATTATCCATCACAAATGGATAAGTATTCGAAGGGATCTATTGTGTCTATTGTAACTATCGTGTCAAATGGAATGCGAATGTTCATAAAAAATTAAACGACCTAATTACCATTTTGACCAAATTCTTCCAAGCCTAATATAAAGAATCATCGGTAAACAGTGCTAGGCTTATGATAAACGATCCTAGACCTGTTATAATCATTGGATAGGCCTAATGTGCGTAAGCTTAGGCTAAATGTTAACACATATGTATTTGATTATAGGCCTAGGAAGTGTTAACTTTGGTTATTTCTATTTTCTGAGCTAGGCTTCTGGCCCATTACGCAGGAGGATAGGAACGTGGTGGGCAGTTGTGTTGATGTTAGACGTGTGTGGGGCTGGGTGTCCAGGTCGGTATTGATGTTTGGGTTCTTTCCGGACCAGTGGGTTGCTGGTGGCATCAATCAATACCTGCTGGAGGGGCATCACTTGACGTCAGTGTCACGTCTGGGCGGCTGACATCAAACGGAGACCTCAAGGAGCGTCGTGGTGTACATCAAGGCGTCGTGGTGTACATCAAGGCGTCGTGGTGTAGATCAAGGCGTCGTGGTGTATATCAAGGCGTCGTGGTGTAGATCAAGGCGTCGTGGGGTAGATCAAGGCGTCGTGGTGTAGATCAAGGCGTCGTGGGGTAGATCAAGGCGTCGTGGTGTAGATCAAGGCGTCGTGGGGTAGATCAAGGCGTCGTGGGGTAGATCAAGGCGTCGTGGTGTATATCAAGGCGTCGTGGTGTAGATCAAGGCGTCGTGGGGTAGATCAAGGCGTCGTGGTGTATATCAAGGCGTCGTGGTGTAGATCAAGGCGTCGTGGGGTAGATCAAGGCGTCGTGGTGTAGATCAAGGCGTCGTGGGGTAGATCAAGGCATCGTGGTGTACATCAAGGCGTCGTGGTGTAGACCAAGGCGTCGTGGTGTAGACCAAGGCGTCGTGGTATACATCAAGATGTCGTGGTGTAGACCAAGGCTGAGTGCTGGAGACATGTCTGGCGTCCTGTGCGAGCCGCTCTCTCTGACACAGCCAAGGGACCTGGTTTAATCCTCGGGCGGGGAAAGAACCGGTTGGGCACGTTTCTTTGCACCTAATACACCTGTTTACCTAGCATTAGCAGCTGTCTAACTCCCAGGTACCTATTTACTACTAGGTGAACAGAGGCATCAGGGTGAAACAAATTCTGCCCATTTGTTTCCGTCTCCGCCGGGGATCGAACCCGGAACCTTAGGACTACAAATCCCGAGCGCTGTCCACTCAGCCGTCAGGCCTCGGTGGCCCCTGTGGGACCCCGATAATCCGGACAGGTTTCCCGTCTCGAACAATGGGACATGGAGGACCAAACAATGTGTCGGGTGGAGGTCAGAGGTCAGCCTCGAACGCTTCACTCATACCTCTGCGCCACGTGACAGTCGCCTTGTGGAGCATCCAACCCCAATATGGAGCCTCAGTTTAGCTGACCCACACAACTCGTCCCTTAGGTAACCACACTGAGTTTCCAGCACATATTCAAGAACATCATACTTACGTTGCTTGTAAGGAGAGAAGAAGCAGGGGGGAAACATGATCACGACTTACGAAATACTTTGTGGAATCGACATGGGAGAAACATGACCAAGAGGAGGCAGCTAGAACAAAAATAGGCCACAAAGATATATATAATAAGTAAATGAAGGAATCTAAGACATTAAGTGATCAAAGACTGAAGACACACCGACTCATCTGGAGACGACAGAAGCCTCAGTTGTTGGTCAGTCAATTGAAGGTTGAGATGACGGAGCCAAGAGCTAGAATTCAACCCTCCACCCCCTACCCCCCTTACATGCAGAGCTAGTTAGGTGGGCGCGAGAAGATGAAGCATCTATAGCAGTCGATGGCAATAATCACAATTTTTAGACCACCATGGTGATATATTTTTGGAGGAGGGGGAAGTGTAATGAATGTGTTGGGTTAACGAGCGGCCATATTTGACCACCCAACACTGCCGTGGACGGTAATCATGCCTTTTTTGCCCCGGGGGGGGGGGGGAGAGGGGGGGGAGGGAAAATTACCAAACCTCTTTATTTATTTTCTAATAAACGGTTATTTCTGTGAACCGTATAGAGCTGTGTGCTCTATGTTGTCGTCGAGCTCTGCACGACAACACTAAGACAGAGAAAATATATCACATGCAGGTTCTTCTTTCTTTGATATAATTACATTACCAAATGGAGCTTTTGTAAACGGTCTTAGGCTAGTCCTTTATAACATATCAAAACTGTTAAAAAGTTATTTTTGTAGTTTAATTATATGCTCCGTAATTTGTTAATATATATATATATATATATATATATATATATATATATATATATATATATATATATATATATATATATATATATATATATGTCGTACCTAGTAGCCAGAACGCACTTCTCAGCCTACTATGCCAGGCCCGGTTTGCCTAATAAGCCAAGTTTTCATGAATTAATATATTTTCTCTAATTTTTTTCTTATGAAATGATAAAGCTACCCATTTCATTATGTATGAGGTCATTTTTTTTTATTGGAGTTAAAATTAACGTAGATATATGACCGAACCTAACCAACCCTACCTAACCTAACCTAACCTATCTTTATAGGTTAGGTTAGGTTAGGTAGCCGAAAAAGTTAGGTTAGGTTAGGTTAGGTAGGTTAGGTAGTCGAAAAACAATTATTTCATGAAAACTTGCCTTATTAGGCAAATCGGGCCTTGCATAGTAGGCTGAGAAGTGCGTTCTGGCTACTAGGTACGACATATATATATATCACCCTTCCGAGTGAAATATTATGGTATTCGCTTAACCAAGCCTAATGTTTATTCATATAGCATCGTGGAGTATAGGCCTAAGAGTAGGTGTTCAAATACCCTCAGAGGAGTGAGCTTGGTGTTCCAATATGGCGTCCAAAGATCGTCAGTTAAGTCCCTCCTTTAGCGGCACTAAACCTGTTCCAGCACAATAGGCTGTCATGGCGGGAAAGGTATACGAACAATCTAGGCGTGTAGCCCATTTCTCCACGTCACCGTAAGAGGCAGGAATCCTATGATGCAGGAGAGACCGCCCATTGTCGTTAATAATCGTGTAAGATGCAAGGGGAAAATATGTCTTGATAGATGACCTTTAAGAAGGTAACTAATAGAGAAAACGAGCGCGACTTGATACTGTTTTCTATGACGGGAGTTTTAATGGGATACCAAAGTTTTTAGTTTCCTGTTGTCTACGACAAATTACTCGAACCTGGGTTTTTCTCTCTGTGTCGTCAAAAAGTAAGCACAAAAATAGTGTAGAAAATCTACGAATGGCCTCCTGATGAACCAAGTCAACACCCGTTTTCTCTAAGACTCCAGAGAGATAAAATTAAGCCTCTTAAAAATACCACATTTTATCGCGCACTTTCCATATTCTTGGGACAGTTTCCCCCTCGCCCTAACAGCCCGCCGGGGTCATCCATTCACACAACGCTGCCGATTTGCATTTTAAGGTTCAAAGTTTCTGAGGAGTGGAGTTGCCTTATGGCATTAAAGACTGCCGCAACCTTAAGGGTGGGGTGGATTGCGTGGTTGTGTAGTTAAGATGTTGCCAAGACGGCCGAGCGCCTCCCTGACCCCCGCCCATCCCTCTCGCTCCTTCACGTACTGAGTCGCAAGCTGATTGAAGGTGCTAATTACCGGTAGATTATGGGTGAATTACAGGTAATGGACGAGGGGGGGGGGTGTCTGTCTGTACTCACCTAGTTGTGCTTGCCGGGGTTGGGCTTTGGCTCTTTGGTCCCGCCTCTCAACTTTCAATCAACTGGTGTACAGATTCCTGAGCCTACTGGGCTCTATCATATCTACATTTGAAACTGTGTATGGAGTCAGCCTCCACCACATCACTGCCTAATGCATTCCATCTGTTAACTACTCTGACACTGAACAAGTTCTTTCAAATATCTCTGTGGCTCATCTGGGTACTCAGTTTCCACCTGTGTCCCCTTGTGCGTGTGCCCCTTGTGGTAAATAAATTGTCTTTATCTTCCCTATAAATTCCACTGAGAATCTGGTATGTGGTGATCATGTTTTCCCTAACTCTTCTTTCTTCCAGTGACGTGAGGTTTAGTTCCCGTAGTCTTTCCTCGTAGCTCATACCCTTCAGCTCGGGTACTAGTTTGGTGGCATACCTCTGTACTCACCTAGTTGTACATGCGGGGGTTGAGCTCTGGCTCTCTGGGCCTTCCTCTCAACTATTATTAATCAATTAACTGATTTGTTTTACCCCCCCCCCCCTCCACACACACACACCCCAGGAAGCAGCCCGTAGCAGCTATCTATCTTCCAGTACCTATTTATTGCTAGGTGAACAGGTGCATCAGGGTAAAAGAAACTCTGCCTATTTGTTTCTGCCATCGCTGGCGATCGATCCCCGGTCCCTAGGATTACGAATCCCGGTCGCTGTCCACTCAGCTACCAGGGCCCCCTGTGTACAAATATATGTAGCGCTCAATAGTATACCTTGCAGGCCGGTGTTACATACCATGTACCAGGTATACCATACCAGTGAGGCTACATGGTGATAACATGTCAGCCTTTATGACTGACATGTGTCCACCTGTCCCTTAGTGCCCTGTCTGGTGACCATATAAATAGACCACACTCAGGCTGAAACACCTCTTCTCATTTACTACGACCTCGGGGAAATTCACAGCCGAGAAAAACTGTTCGTGTCAGAAGTGGGATTCGAACCCACGTTCGGAAGACCGGACTGTAACCTGAACGCAGTGTCTTGGACTGCTCGGCCATCCTGTGTATGGGAGTGATGTATTCTCCTAGTTGTGCTTGCGGGGGTTCAGCTCTGCTCTTTGGTCCCGCCTCTCAATTGTCAATCAATCAATTGTTACTAACTTCTAACAAAAAAAAATTTTCCCCACAAACACACACACACACACACCAGGAAGCAGTCCGTGACAGCTGACTAACTCCCAAGTACCTATTTACTGCTAGGTAACAGGGGTATCAGGGCGAAAGAAACTCTGCCCATTGTTTCACGCCGGCGCCCGGGATCGAACCCGAGACCACAGGAACACGCGTCCAGCGTGCTATCCGCTCAGCCACCAGCCACCCTACCACCACCCACACCACCAGAGTGTGTGTGTATGTGTGTGTGTGTTAGCCTACCAACGTTAAACGCCACACACCAATCAAAAGGTGCTTACCTCAGCAGGTGGAAAAGGAAGACAAGAGTAGAGAACACAGGTTCTCTACTCCAGGTTCTCTACTACAGGTTCTCTAGAGAACACACCTGCTGTAGAGAACACACCTGCAGGTGGTTTTCCACGTGCTGTAGTAGAGACAATTTGGCCTCTCTCTCATAGACCACACCAGTCCCCTTCACTCGAGACTTCACCTATCCACTGCTCCCAAAAAATCCTAAACCACAAGCAACCTTAACAAACTATCCCTGAAATAATCTCCCTCACCTCCCCAAGACTGTGGGCTGGTGGGGGGGGGGGGGAGACTCCCCCTCCCACCTTCCCACGAAGCCTGAGCAGACAATTTGGCCTTTTACACCACGAAGCGCCTCACCTCACCGACCCGGCCCGCCCCAAGACCCGCCAAATTGGTGGCCCTGACTCAACGTGGTGGAAAACCAGGTGTATGTGACCAGACTCCTGCTGCATGGAGGCTCTGGGCCCCCTCCCCAAGCCCCCTAAACCTGGCCCAGCCGGTTATAATCTTCTCCAGGCAGATATCTATATTTATTCCTTCTGGTTATATTGGTTATATTGGTTATATTGGTTATAGATATATTCCCTGGCAAGACGACGAATTGGCATGGGAGATCCGGGTGACTGTGAAAAGAGTCTCCAGCCAGCCACGTCCGCCATTAATGTGACGTCATTGGCCCTCAGATTGTAAACAATGATGCTCACTTGTTTTTGTTTTATTGTTATTCGGCCTTTTTTTATATATTTTCGTTATATTTCTTGATTTGAAATATTTATATAACAGTAGAGTAGTTGTTATATTATTAAATTGCACAATGAAATCACCTTAATGTGATGAATCAATGAAAAGGAGGCCCTAGAGGATTCAGTTGAATCGCAGCTTGCATATATATCTTTTATCATGTCATGGTGTAGTGGTGTAGGGCGCGTGCTTGGGAGTACCCAGTGTGTGTGTGTGTGTGTTTATTAGTTGTGTTTTTGCGGGGGTTGAGCTTTGCTCTTTCGGCCCGCCTCTCAACTGTCAATCAACTGTTTTACTAACTACGTTTTTTTTTTTTTTTTTTTTTTTTTGTTTTTTTTTTTTTTCCACACCACACACACACACACACACACCCCAGGAAGCAGCCCGTGACAGCTGACTAACTCCCAGGTACCTATTTACTGCTAGGTAACAGGGGCACTTAGGGTGAAAGAAACTTTGCCCATTTGTTTCTGCCTCGTGCGGGAATCGAACCCCCGCCACAGAATTACGAGTCCTGCGCGCTATCCACCAGGCTACGAGGCCTATGCGTGAGGGGGTTCGAATCCTCCTCAGGGCGCCAATTGATTGTCTTATATCATTAATAGTGGGAACAGTTGCCTTTAAATAATGTATTAGTTTTTTACAGTAATGAATGGCAATAGAAATATATAAGAATTCGTGGGAAAGAACCAGCCTGGAACGGGACAAATGGGAGCACTGGAACGGGACGGATGAAACAAAAGTTGATATGGAATAGGTGAAACAAGAATTGAAATGGAACAGATGAAAAAAAACACTGGAATGAAACAGATGAAACAATTACTGTAACGGAACAGATGAAACAACCACAGGAACGGAACGGATGAAACACCCACTGAAACGGAACAGATGAAACACCCACTGGAACGGAACAGATGAAACAGCCACTGGAACGGAACGGTTGAAACACCCACTGGAACGGAAGAGGTGAAACACTCACTGTAACGGAACAGATGAAACAGCCACTGGAACGGAACAGATGAAACACCCACTGGAACGGAACAGATGAAACACCCACTGAAACGGAACAGATGAAACACCCACTGGAACGGAACGGTTGAAACGCCCACTGGAACGGAACAGATGAAACACCCACTGGAACGGAACAGATGAAACACCCACTGGAACGGAACAGATGAAACACCCACTGGAACGGAACAGATGAAACACCCACTGGAACGGAACAGATGAAACACCCACTGGAACGGAACAGATGAAACACCCACTGGAACGGAACAGATGAAACACCCACTGGAACGGAACAGATGAAACACCCACTGGAACGGAACGGATGAAACACCCACTGGAACGGAACAGATGAAACACCCACTGGAACGGAACAGATGAAACACCCACTGGAACGGAACGGATGAAACACCCACTGGAACGGAACAGATGAAACAACCACTGGAACGGAACAGATGAAACAACCACTGGAACGGAACGGATGAAACACCCACTGGAACGGAACGGATGAAACACCCACTGGAACGGAACGGATGAAACACCCACTGGAACGGAACGGATGAAACACCCACTGGAACGGAACGGATGAAACACCCACTGGAACGGAACGGATGAAACACCCACTGGAACGGAACGGATGAAACACCCACTGGAACGGAACAGATGAAACACCCACTGGAACGGAACAGATGAAACACCCACTGGAACGGAACGGATGAAACACCCACTGGAACGGAACAGATGAAACACCCACTGGAACGGAACGGATGAAACACCCACTGGAACGGAACAGATGAAACACCCACTGGAACGGAACGGATGAAACACCCACTGGAACGGAACGGATGAAACACCCACTGGAACGGAACAGATGAAACAACCACTGGAACGGAACAGATGAAACAACCACTGGAACGGAAACACCCACTGGAACGGAACGGATGAAACACCCACTGGAACGGAACGGATGAAACACCCACTGGAACGGAACGGATGAAACACCCACTGGAACGGAACAGATGAAACAACCACTGGAACGGAACAGATGAAACAACCACTGGAACGGAACGGATGAAACACCCACTGGAACGGAACGGATGAAACACCCACTGGAACGGAACGGATGAAACACCCATTGGAACGGAACGAATGAAACACCCACTGGAACGGAACGGATGAAACACCCACTGGAACGGAACGGATGAAACACCCACTGGAACGGAACGGATGAAACACCCACTGGAACGGAACGGATGAAACACCCACTGGAACGGAACAGATGAAACAACCACTGGAACGGAACAGATGAAACAACCACTGGAACGGAACGGATGAAACACCCACTGGAACGGAACGGATGAAACACCCACTGGAACGGAACGGATGAAACACCCACTGGAACGGAACGGATGAAACACCCACTGGAACGGAACGGATGAAACACCCACTGGAACGGAACGGATGAAACACCCACTGGAACGGAACGGATGAAACACCCACTGGAACGGAACAGATGAAACACCCACTGGAACGGAACGGATGAAACACCCACTGGAACGGAACAGATGAAACACCAACTGGAACGGAACAGATGAAACACCCACTGGAACGAAACGGATGAAACACCCACTGGAACGGAACGGATGAAACACCCACTGGAACGGAACGGATGAAACACCCACTGGAACGGAACAGATGAAACAACCACTGGAACGGAACAGATGAAACACCCACTGGAACGGAAGAGATGAAACACCCACTGGAACGGAACAGATGAAACACCCACTGGAACGGAACAGATGAAACACCCACTGGAACGGAACAGATGAAACACCCACTGGAACGGAACAGTTGAAACAAGAGCTGTCCTTGTTAAGCTAAGTTCGAGACCTGAAACTTTATGATTTGATTATTAAGTTTAACAACTTCTTTCATTTTTTGGCGTTTAACTTACTACTGTTGCGAGGAGCTGCATTGCAGTCCTTGCAGGGCGGTGACTGGTTGGCTGTTTTTATCGTCATGGTTACTAATCATCCGTCACAGCCCCAATCACCCATCACATCACCCAATCACCCGTCACAGTCCCCCCAATCACCAGTTAAAGCCTCCAGTCACAGCTCTTTAACCGCCAATTACAACATCCAATCATCAATCACAGCTCCCCAGTCACCAGTCATAGTCCCCAGTCACCCGTCACAATACTCACCCATCACAGCACCGAATCACTAATCACATCACCCAATCACCAGTCACAAGGTGGCGTCCACACTCACCCTAACACAATTAAGGGGACACAAGTGGAAACTGAGTACCCAAATGAGCCGTAAAGTGATATTAGAAAGAACTTTGTTATAGTGTCAGAATAGTTAATAGATAGAATGCACTAGGAAGTGATGTGGTGGAGGCTGACTACATACACAGTTTCAAGTGTAGATATGCTAGAGCCCAGTAGCCTCAGGAACCCGTACACCAGTTGATTGACAGTTGAGAGGCGGGACCAGTACAAGTAGGTGAGTACAATGAGGTCTCAGAGTGGTGAGATGTCACTAGCGGAGTCCCACAGGGTTCGATTTTCGGACCAATTATATTTGTTGATGATGGAAAAAATTATAAGGTGGATTAAGACAGAGAAAGACAGGAAGAGGCTACAAGACGACCTGGCCAGACTCAAAGAATGGTCCAGCAAATGGGTGGTAGAGTCATTCAAATGTCAGATAGTGAAACTGAGTAGAGAGATCAGGAGGCCAGACACAAAGTACCAAATGGGAGATGAGGTCCTTGATGAAACGGAGAGCCAATGAGCCCGGCGGCCAATGAGAGCCGCAGTGTGAGTGGGCGAGGGCGCGGCGGCCAATGAGAGCAGCGGTATGAGTGGGCGAGAGCGCGGCGGCCAATGAGAGCAGCGGTGTGAGTGGGCGAGGGTGCGGCGGCCAATGAGAGCAGCGGTGTGAGTGGGCGAGAGCGCGGCGGCCAATGAGAGCAGCGGTGTGAGTGGGCGAGGGCGCGGCGGCCAATGAGAGCCGCAGTGTGAGTGGGCGAGAGCGCGGCGGCCAATGAGAGCAGCGGTGTGAGTGGGCGAGGGCGCGGCGGCCAATGAGAGCCGCAGTGTGAGTGGGCGAGGGCGCGGCGGCCAATGAGAGCAGCGGTGTGAGTGGGCGAGGGCGCGGCGGCCAATGAGAGCAGCGGTGTGAGTGGGCGAGGGCGCGGCGGCCAATGAGAGCAGCGGTGTGAGTGGGCGAGAGCGCGGCGGCCAATGAGAGCAGCGGTGTGAGTGGGCGAGGGCGCGGCGGCCAATGAGAGCCGCAGTGTGAGTGGGCGAGGGCGCGGCGGCCAATGAGAGCAGTGGTGTGAGTGGGCGAGGGCGCGGCGGCCAATGAGAGCAGCGGTGTGAGTGAGCGAGGGCGCGGCGGCCAATGAGAGCAGCGGTGTGAGTGGGCGAGGGCGCGGCGGCCAATGAGAGCAGCGCTTACGAATACAGTATTTTAGATAACAGGTTCCCTGCGGCGTCTTTGCCCCAGGTGCCCAGAGACACTTGAACATGTTACAGGAGCGAAGATCACATTCACTCCAAACATCTATACCACTCCCGGGCTATACTCATGCCCGTGCCACCTCTTGTGGCGGCTTGATCTTCACCAATCATCAATCTGAAGCGTCTTGAGTACCTATTGGTCGTCTTCCTGGCTTACTTGGCGCCCTGGGGCATTACGAAACGTTTCCTCTTCAACTGCCGTTCATATGTACATACAGTACACCATGGTGCACGTGTGCACACTGGCCTAGCGAGAAGCACTCCGAGAGCAGCACAACATAACAACCCAACAGCCTGCTTGTATTAATGATTGTTAATAATGCAGCGAAGAGTCAGGGTATTACGCGACCGTCCAGGTTCAAGAGAGCCTCGGGGCTTAATTAAATGTTATATACATAATTTCGCTCCCATTTTCTCTTTAATACTTCTAAAGTTTCTATAGCACAGAAAAAGAGCAGAGGAATATGGGGTATAGTTGCAGAGGGCCCATATGATGGACCCACACCAGGCCGCTCCTATCCACCCAGGAACTCATTCATGTCTGACCTGCGCTTGAAACAAGCCAGCCAGCCAGCCAGCCCACACTTGTCATGTTATCAGGATATGTTAGGCCTATCGACCAAACAGCCTATTGTGACCTGATGGTTGTGTTTACTGTGTGGGTGGTTCACCTTGCCGGACACAATATTCAATCACCATTTATAAGTTCCCAGTCGTGAGCCAGGCGCTCGTCCAGCAGTCGAAGGTTTTAATCACCGGTGACACCACCCATTGGCTAATCACAGCCCCCCAATCACCGCTCCATATCACCAATCACACCTCCCAAACAGTCCCCCAATCACCGCTCCATATCACCAATCACACCTCCCAAACAGTCCCCCAATCACCGCTCCATATCACCAATCACACCTCCCAAACAGTCCCCCAATCAACAATCGCAGCAACCAATCGTCAATATCATGTACTTCCTCAACGCCGTCTTCAAATAATAGAATAATCCCAGATTTCATCGGAAAGAATAATTATACGTGTTGAATATCACACTGAAAGAACTGTCGCAATCGAGAAGTAATATTAGCACTAAGTATATGTATGATATTCGTCTACATGTTCACAATTTCAATGGGAAAATACACTCCTAGGGGCTAGGCATACTCCCCGGCAGTGCTGGAACCCGCTAATACTCACTCGCGTATATCTATGTTAACCTAACCACACATATCCATGATAAATGACCCAACTATTCCCATTAATGTTGGAACTAGGTAAAAATGGCGCTTTCGAAATAAAACTTTTTTGTGATTTTGAAATAAACATTTTTATGGGGGAGGAAAGTTGTCATAAATGTGTAAATATGTTATTAGGCTCTAAATGTATGTTGCTCTTGGGAGCCATTGACGTCATAGTCTAGCTTTTCCCGGAGTTTTAATTTGACAGTTCTGTCTTGGCGTAGTGTAATTTTAGCTCCTCCCACAACGTATTTGCATTAAAGGTTACTGTTAATGGTAACACACTTGCTCGAAATTTGAATTTAACAATTGCATTAAAATTTGTAAATTCAGGCTGGCTTATGTCCTAAAAATTTGATCTCAAATATTGTCCTTGTTTGCGGAGGTTTAATTTAGCGGTTTGAATATCTAGTCGTAATATATATCTT
>NW_025563217.1:47500-66420 GCF_020424385.1 Procambarus clarkii
GCTTCTGGCGTCAGATTTGGGGTTATGTCCACTCTCAGATCTTTATCCTTTTTGATTGAAGAATCTGTCTTTCCTTCATCCTATCCTGCTGAACTGGTCTTCACACTCCTGCTCCACTCCTCATAACTTTGCATTTGGCTGGGTTAAATTCTCGCAGCTATTTTTCAGACCATGTCTGGAATGTATCCAAATCATCTTGCAATTCATCACAATCTAACCTTGACCTGACTCTTCTCATCAGTTTTGCATCGTCTGCAAACATTGATATGAATAAGCCAATTTCCTCTGTCAAGTCGTTGACATATATTAGAAACAGGTCGGGCCCCAGAACCGACCCTTGTGGTACTCCACTCGTAACTTCTCTTCACTCTGATGTCTCTTCTCTCACTGTAACACTTTGTTTCCTTCCTGAGAGGTACTCTCTGACCCACCTTAGGATTCTTCCAGACACACCAGCCTGCTTTTCTTGTAAGAGTACGAGTCTTTCATGCGAGACCGTATCAAATGCCTTCTGATAGTCAAGGAAAATGCAGTCTCCCCATCCCCCCATCTCTCTCTTGTTTGATTTCTATCATCTTGTTATTGAACTCCAAACAAGATTTTTCTTTACTAAAACTACGCTGGTGCCTTGAGACAAAATTGATCTGTTCTGAATGTTCCTGAATGTTGCACTGGCCTGCTGGGATCCGTCTCTCTAGCAACTTGCAGAGAATACTTGTCAGTGATTAGTGATTGTCAGTGGTTAGTGATGTTAGTGAAACTGTAATTTAACTGTTTCTATCTTCCCCCTTTCTTGTAGGCTGGTACAACATTTTCCGGCTTTCAGGAAGTTATTCCGTTTCTAGGGAGGAAGTAAATAGGACAAGTGGGGCTGCACAATGTTTCAGTTGCCTCTTTTAGTACCCATGGCGATATGTTTTTGTCACATCCAGTTCCTGCATTTGTTTTGTTTACTTGTTCTGGTGTCACTGTTATTTCAGTGAGGCTTTAATGTGGAATTTCCCGTTCAGTTTGGGCTCTAAGCTCTAGTGGTAAATCAGGTTTGTGTGTGTGTGTGTGTGTGTGTGTGAGTGTGTGTGTGTGTGTGTGTGTGCATTCCACCCCTCGCTACCCTTCACCTCCTCTCCACTTCCCTCCCCTCAGTTTCCTACCTTCTACTCCCCACCCTTTCGCTCTTCAACCTCCTCCCCCCCAACCCTACCCCCATCCTACCCTCAACCCTTCCCCCCACCCCCACCCCAACCCAACCCCTCCCCCCCCACCCCAACCCTTACCCCCCACCCCAACTCCCCATTCCACCGACCCCCACCGACCCCCACCGTCCCCAGCTCCCCACTAATGCAGTTCCTGTGTCTTCCACCTCCTCAGCTCATCATCCTCGTCTCTGCTGGATAAAAAAGGAGGAATCGGATTTATTTCCTATAATAGCAAGCTCTGTGGTGTCTCTGTCTCCCTGTCTGTCTCCCTGTCTGTCTCCCGGTATAACTGTCTGTCTCCCCGTTTGTACGTCTGTCTATTCATGTCTGTCTCTCTGCGTATCCGTCCGTCAGTGTTTCTCTGCCGTTTGTTTCTGTTTTTTGTTTGTCCTTTGTTTCTCTGTGCCTGTCTATCTGCCTGTCTGTCGTCTGCCTGTGTTGGTCTCTCTCTCTCTCTCTCTCTCTCTCTCTCTCTCTCTCTCTCTCTCTCTCTCTCTCTCTCTCTCTCTCTCTCTCTCTCTCTCTCTCTCTCTCTCTTTTTCTCCTTTCTTTTCCTTCCCTGTCTCATTTTCCCTCCCCACCAAGCCCCGTGATCCATCCCACAAAGCCCTCAGTTTTCCCCTACTCAAGGATATACGCTTCTCCGCCCTACGAAAATCTTCAACTTTTCTGGGGATTTTTCTCAACCCGCGCGGCCTTGTGTTTTCCCCTACAATATTCTGTCATATATATTCCACAAGTTAACCATCCTCCCCCCCCCCCTCGAAGGCTTTTCTAAATCCGCCAAAAAAGTCCGTGAACTCGTATGAGAGACGTTGTTAAGACTTTATTTAAAACTTATTCCGTATTTTGAATCGTGGTACAGAGCTGCAGGGGAACATGTGTTTCTTTTAGATCCCTAAAGTCAATATTTTCCCTGACCAGATGGACCTAAAATTCCTCTATTTTTAGAAAATCCCTGAAAGCCGTTTTCATCTGTAGATTCTAAAGCCTTATAACCCTTAAAAAAAAGTCCCATATATTCGAAGAAAAACATTAATATTAGGAAAGTCTATAAACATATTTTATTGTCCCACTTTCCCGTGTCTAGAACCGACATGACAGAACTGTTTCCAAATTTATGTAAGAATTTCCCTAAAACGAGGAAATTTCTCCCTTAACCGCCCTCTCTCTTCCCCCTAACAAGCAGCGCGTCCTCCCCGCCACGACGTGACAGCACTGCCACATCAACCGTTCCCTCTATAATCTTTATTCCCGTAAAAGGTCAATATTATCAAATCCAAAACAGACATTTATATAAAGTGTAAATAACAGCTATACATACTAGAGGATTTGTATTACAGAAACGACAAAATCTGGGGAAATTGTGAATTGCAATGTTGAGATGTATGGGGCCGTGGGCGTTGGCAACGGTGATGAGGCGTTCGTGCGAGATCCCAACAATGGAAATTAAATACTATGAATAATGATGGTGATTATGATGACACGGCGCCTCACCATACCGAGGGGTAGTGAGCCGTGCATGGTGATGGTGACACGGCGCCTCACCATACCGAGGGGTGGTGAGCCGTGCATGGTGATGGTGGTACGGCGCCCTCACCATACCGAGGGGTGGTGAGCCGTGCATGGTGATGGTGGTACGGCGCCCTCACCATACCGAGGGGTGGTGAGTCGTGCATGGTGATTCTGGTGCGCGATCTTCACCATCCCTCCGGGTGGTCAGCGGTGTATGGAGAAGGGTGGATTTGATGTATGGTGATATCTGATTGGTGATGGTGATACTTGTGTGTGGTAGAGGTCTGTAACGGAGCGTGACATCAACAACTCTCTCCCCACTCACCTCTACACCCTCTCATCCCCACTCACCCCCACACACACTCCTTCCCATACATCCTCTGCAACCCCCACACATCCTCATTCACCTCAACACCCCCTCCCCGCCAACTCCACACCCCCTCCCCACTATTAAGGGGGAGAGGAGCAGTCTCTTCATCATCACGGGCTCACCATAGCCCGTGCTACTTGCCCCGCTCCTGTGCCAGGTAAGTTACGGGCTCACCATAGCCCGTGCTACTTGGAACTTGTTCCGAGTAGCTTAATCTATAACAACAACAACAGTCTCTTCATCTCGGGAATGGCCTGATTTGCTGCTCTATGTAATGCATTTACTAAACCTTTTTCCATTTCTTCGGTGTTGTCAGGAGGAGTGTAGTTTTGGTGCCAAGTTTCGAGAGATTCCTGAAACTTGGTCCAATCTGCTGTGATACAGTCCCGTCCGGGCCCGGGAGCTGGAGGTCTGGGAGGTAGTGCTATATTAATAACTGTTTTTGTAGCCAAGTGGTCACTGGTCAGAACATGGTCAACTGACCAATGACACAACTCATAAGTACTGGTGGAGACAAACGCTTCCCCCCACCAGTGTGGGATGGTTCCATAACATAACATTGGTTCCATACAAGTGTTGCTGGGAGGTAATGAACCCAATAGTTAAAGAGTGTCATATCTGTGGAACAGAAGCAGAGGCGCCACTATTGCACTACTTACTGGAATGTGAAGGGACTGAAGCCCTGCGCATCAAACTCAACATTAATCCAACAACAACAGCAGCTGCATTAGATGCACATTCCACAGCCACTACAATGGTTAGAAAAGACGTTGAGGAATGGGACTCACTAGTGAGCATTCTGCATCTACATCCGCCACCAAGATAATGTTATTAAAACAAGACTAAAACCAGTGAACTAAAACAGAAGCGAAAAAGAAATAGGGAAAAAGGAGGAATCCTCTCCTCCATTTAAAACTTTGACCCAAATATCACAGTAACAAGGTTATCGCGAATAACGAACTCAATTACGGGCTCACCATAGCCCGTGCTACATGGACACTTCGTTCTGAGTAGCTAAATCTAAAACAACAACAACAACAACAATCTCTTCCTATCCCCCACACTCCGCTTGGATCGCCTGCACTTGAGCACAAACCCACTGTGTTGCTGTTGTTGTTTCAGATTCGCTACTTGGAACAAAATGTTCCAAGTAGCACGGGCTATGGTGAGCCCGTGACCTACTGTGTATCGTAGTCAACACTATCCCTGTGTTGCACCGGAACTCCGGAAGCGCACACGGCCCCTGAGGGTGGAAAGGTAAGGTCAGAGGTGTGATGGAGGGGTGTACCCCCTCGGGGTCTCCATTGAAATTGAAATTGAAATAAGTTTATTGAGGTAAAATACACACAAAGGGATGAGGTAGCTCAAGCTATTCTCACCCCGTTCAGTACATCGTATTAATACATACATAGACACACATCACAAGCAATAAACATATTACCAAACATTCTGAGAGATAAACATTTACATTTCCTGGGGTCTCCATGTAACGGGGGCCGCCAGCCTTTAACCTCCCTTATCTGGTTAAATGCTGGTCGTTATTAGCTCTATTTTTTTTCGGAACAGTTACAGCCCCGCTCCTGTGCCTGGTAAGCCCTTTGCGGGCTCACCATAGCCCGTGCTACTTGGAACTTTGTTCCCAGTAGCTGAATCTTTAACAACAACAACAACAACATAGTTCTATTTATCCCAAAGTTCTTAATTAATATAACCTTTAGTCCAAAATCCTGGAATCTAAAACTTTCGATCGCTTAGATATTAAACGACCCGAGGACACTGTATGCTACACTGCAGCCTATGCTACACTGCAGCCTCGGGGGACGCCGCCACCACCAACCCGAGTAACCGATAACCGATTGAGGACAGGATCGATCAATTAAACATTAATACCTCGAAGGTAGATCCCCAGTTACCTGAATAGGAGGGATGAGATTTACGTTAAGTGTAGTTTAAATCAAAGCACAAAGAGATTATATGAGATATTAAATAAATGAGAGAGAGAGACAGACACAGAGACAGAGAGACAGACAGACAGACAGACAGACAGACAGACAGACAGACAGACAGACAGACAGACAGACAGACAGACAGACAGACAGACAGACAAAAAATTAGGGGAATGCGCCAAGCCATTACGACTATACAGCACCTATATAGCCAACACTCGGGAGGTTCGGGAAGGGAGGTTCCGGAGCCTCCCTTCTATAAGCCAGATGCAGACTACGGCCGTATGGACTGGACGCCCATACGAGCCTCCGCAGCAGGACCCACCAGAACCACAGACGCCGACATCCACGTCCAGGTCATCATTGCCTATGTGGACGGAGTTGCGAAACAAGATCACAACTTGTTCCTCAGAACAGTTAACGGGCCTCTGGAAGCAAATGCCATTGTTCCTGTACTGGCACCAGTGACTGAACAGGGTACTGCAGCCACCCAGACCGAAGTCCCACGGCTGACGACGACGACAACTACGGGACACCCAGACGACGCTGACAGCGGTACACAGCACAAATGAAGTTGATACTGACGACACAGGACGAAGTGGTCTACGCATCTTCAGACGAGCGTGTGGACGATATGAGGATCTCTCTACGGCGAAGATGAGTATGGCTCCGAAGATGCAGTCTCGACGTCTCATCGGTTACGTGCGCAAATGTTTGAGGGCCACGATGCACCTGGCTCTTCGGACACAACCACAGGTCGATACTCAGCTAACAGAAATGGCCAGACGATCCCCCATCGACTTATCTCGGAATATCATCGAGGATCACCCCACGACACCCTACACTGTCGCCTGCGGACATCCAGATACACACACGAAGTCAAAATAAGAATCCGAAGAACAGGGAAAACAACAGAGCCCTGAGGGCCCCCCTCTGAGATAGTGATGCTGTAATGAAATATCAAACAAGGACTTCTGGCTGCTGCCCGGCCCTCTTGACACCCTCCCTTCCCTAGTGCTTTGTGCGGTGTGATTCAGCTATTATCCAAAATCCTTGCCCTTGCTGGGTAGAGTCTGGCTCTACTCTCTGTGACGCCGAAGCTTCTTCTGCAGACTATTCTTCCCACTGTCCCAGTTTCCAGACCCCCATTCACCCACAGGTCTACAGTATGGATAAAAATTGAGAGATTAGGTGATCTACTGATTAATCACCCTCCAGATGGTAGAAAATATTTGCGTAGAATGGAAAATATAAAAAAAAAATAATAATAGTCACATTGCCGTTCTGTTAAATGACATATGTATTAGAGAAAACCTGCTCACAATATATATATATATATATATATATATATATATATATATATATATATATATATATATATATATATATATATATGCGAACAAGCCTGAATGGTACCCAGGACTATATGCAACTGAAAGCTCACACCCCAGAAATGACTCGAACCCATACTGCCAGGAGCACAATGCAACTGGTGTGTACAGGACACCTTATCCAGTTGCATTGTGCTCCTGGCAGTATGGGTTCGAGTCATTTCTGGGGTGTGAGTTTTCAGTTATATATACATATATATATATATATATATATATATATATATATATATATATATATATATATATATATATATATATATATATATATATATATATATATACATATATATATATACATATAATATACGACCAAGTGCATCCTAATACACGAATTAATATAAAATAATGCCCTAGCCATTCCTTAAAGCAACTTCTAGTTAAAGGGGGATCGGGGGGAGGGAAAGTTATTTAGCCAGAACAGCTGATTGATTCAACAGGTGCGTTGAGTTTCTCTCGTGTCACTGCTTCCATGACGCCCCTCCTCCTCCTCCTCCTCCTCCAACTGGTGTGTGACCTGGGACGTGTCTCCCAGACTCCTCTCCACCCTGACGTAGCCTCGGCGTCGCCGCTGGTCTCCCACAAGAGCTCCCTCCCAGCCAAGTTCTCAATTACCTTCGTTCCAGCGAGAGAGAGATATGGGTCGCGTTCACCAGGACTCTCTCCCGCCCTGAGTGGTTCTGGACTCTCACCAGGACTCTCTATCGCCCTGAGTGGTTCTGGACCCTCACCAGGACTCTCTCCCGCCCTGAGTGGTTCTGGACTCTCACCAGCACGCGGCGTTACGCAGGCCCTGGCGCCTCTTCCCTGTAGTTCCGAGAAGTGTCGTCCACACTGATACACTTCACTGGCTTTGATTCCCACCACCACTGTCGCTACTGGTTGGGTCTACATTTATCACTTGTACCGTCACTGTAGTCAGCCCGAATCCTTTCGGGTTGACAGGTACAATGCTCACAGTAATCACTCACTGCTGGCCTTGCTTCTCGGCGGAAAGGTTCTCTGTCACTGCACTTACTTGTCCTTCCATGGCTCTTTGTGCACCAACATTACTGATCGACTTACCGACCAACTTATCGAGTCGGGACTGCTGGCGGGCACCTAGTGGATGGCCTCACTCTTCACACTGTGTGTCAACATTCATCACTCCCTGCTGTAGACTGCGGTCGCCCTGCCAAGTCTTACTACAGCAGTTGTTCTGTACATTCCCAGACGTCCTCCTCGTCCCAAGGTTGTCAGCTGCTCCTCTCGTCGTTGGAAAGTACTCTTGCTTCGTTTAGAAAGCTCAACTTCCCACCCGAATCTGGCGATCAATCCCGGAGCGCTGCTGCACCCGTCTGCATGGGTCCACGCCCGTGATGTTAGTGACCCAGTGCCCTTATTTGACGTCTCGTATTGGAGCTCCCCGGTGACGTAACTCCTAGTCACTTGCCCATTGGCTGCAATCCTGCATCACCACCCAATCATGCCTCTCGTTGTATACCCCTCTAGTGTCATCGTATTAGGATAATACTAGGTTAATACGTCGTACTAGGCTAGAGTAGTCATCGTACTATCCGCTCTCCGTCAGCCACTCTAGGCACCATAGTGGCCAGGCTTAGGCTTCCTCTTCCCTTTGTGCCTACTCTTTAAAACCAAATTTACACTATAATCGTGCCTCTCGCACCTTCCCTCATAAGTTGACCAGACCACACACTAGAAGGTGAAGGGACGACGACGTTTCGGTCCGTCCTGGACCGAGAATAGTCCAGGACGGACCGAAACGTCGTCGTCGCTTCACCTTCTAGTGTGTGGTCTGGTCAACATGCTTCAGCCACGTTATTGTGACTCATCGCCTGCTTCCCTCATAACTCTAAACATTCTCTGGGCCATCTAGCATCTCAATAGGATGGGTTCAAATGACTCTTGATGTGGGGAAAGGCCTGAACTAGACAGAGATCATGATACCACTCACCTCCATACCTAATCCCCACTCACCCCACCACATCTCTTTCAACCCCCTTCCCCACTCACCCCTACACCTCCCCTTCGCACTCACCAGTCTAACATCCTCCAACCCCCTCCCCACTCATTCCCACTAACCCCCTCCCCACTCACTCTCCCAACTCCCTACCAAAGAGAATATAAAATATCCTCGCTAAATGCCACCAAATTACCGTATTATTCCCCCGCCCTCTGGGGGAAACACGGGAGGAACACATCAAGGCACTCCTCCACTCGCTCACAGAATTTCCCTATACAAATGGACTTAATTGATGCCGCGGCGAGCCCGAGCGGTCACGTGGCCTCCTGCGAGGATCTAAATCTTTCTGTGTGTGAAACCAAGGCTCCTGGCAGCCCTTAGTCAACCTGTCCTCAGGGGAGGAAATCCACTCATGGGAATGGATTGAGAACGATTGCATAATTAGTGCCGTTATCTACTCTCTATAGATGGTTAGGTTATATTAAAGTTACTTTAGGTTGAGGTTTGATTAGGTTAGATTAGATTTCATTACGTTTGGTTACGTTAATATGGTCTATTATTGACGATTATGTGAAAATATGGAATTCGGAAACTATTTTAGCGTACCGTAGTAGTTGTCAGTAGTTCGACTTAGTGGGGGACCGTGATATAAGCCTAACATGTATATATATACACAGGCTGCTTGTCCCCCGATACAATGTTATTATTATTACACATTATTATTATTTATTGTTAATGCACAAAGAAATCACGTTAACGTGATGTAACAATCAGAATATTAGTAGAAGCCACGAGAAGGATTCGAACCCTGCACACTGAGTACTGCCAAGCACACCCATGAGACCACTGCACCACGACGTGGTCAAAAACAATGCAAACTGGGATTCAGCTGAATCCTCTAGTTGGCCTCGTTGACACATCACGTTAATGTGGTTTCTGTGTGTATTTGAAGAGAAGTGTTGGAGGTAGACCTCGTGGACCACAGCCAGAGTGCATGGTGAGGGGTATATATATATATATATATATATATATATATATATATATATATATATATATATATAATATCATATATATATATATATATATATATATATATATGTCGTACCTAATAGCCAGAACGCACTTCTCAGCCTAATATGCAAGGCCCAATTTGCCTAATAAGCCAAGTTTTCCTGAATTAATATATTTTCTCTAATTTTTTTCTAATGAAATGATAAAGCTACCCATTTCATTACGTATGAGGTCAATTTTCTTTTATTGGAGTTAAAATTAACGTAGATATATGACCAAACCTAACCAACCCTACCTAACCTAACCTAACCTATCTTAATAGGTTAGGTTAGGTTAGGTAGCCGAAAAAGTTAGGTTAGGTTAGGTTAGGTAGGTTAGGTAGTCGAAAAACAATTAATTCCTGAAAACTTGGCTTATTAGGCAAATTGGGCCTTGCATAGTAGGCTGAGAAGTGCGTTCTGGCTACTAGGTACGACATATATATATATATATATGAAGATGTATTCCTTCTGAATTCCACTCCTTCTGTATTCCACTTCTTCTGAAGATGTATTAATATACGAAAGTACTTAAGGAAATTCCTGTTTCATTTTTCCTCCGTGGGCTGACATTGTCACATTTTTAATCACGTGTTTATTTTCGTGATATACACACACACACACACATATATATATATATATATATATATATATATATATATATATATATATATATATATATATATATATATATATATATATATATATACACAAATATGAGCGATGTGTTCCTAGGACTCGTTTATGGCAAGAGCGGGAGAGAGTCATAGAGACATAGAGGGGGAGAGAGTAAAAGGGAGAGATAAGATAAAATAGAAGAGGGTGAGAAGGGGGAGAGAGAGAGAGACGTAACACAAGCAACGCGTTATCTTTAAATGAGAATTCCGTCTGACCAGGTAATCTCTCGCTTAATTACCGGTGTACGGGGAAGGACCCCTCAGATTAAAATATGGTCCGCATATTCTGGTATATTGCGGGTGTAGTATGCTGTGCTATGCTGCCAGTGTATAACTTTTTTTATATATCGTTGGGTAAGGGATTATTACCCCTCTCCCTGTCTTCTGTCGGCTGCTGGGTGTACAGGCTGGGGCGTGGATGTTGTCTGTCTATGATGTGTGTACTCACCTATTTGTGCTTGCGGGGGTTGAGCTCTGGGTTTTTGGTCCCGCTTCTCAACTGTCAATCAACTGATGTACAGGTTCCTGAGCCTACTTGGCTCTATCGTATCTACACTTGAAACTGTGTATGGAGTCAGCCTCCACCACATCACTGCCTAATGCATTCCATTTATTAACTACTCTGACACTGAACAAATTCTTTCTAACGTCTCTGTGGCTCATCTAGGTACTAAGTTTCCACCTGTGTCCCCTTGTTCGTGTCCCAACCGTGTTGAAGAGTTTGTCTTTGTCCACCCTGTCAGTTCCCCTGAGGATTTTGTAGGTGGTTATCATGTCTCCCCTTACTCTTCTGTTTTCCAGGGATGTGAGGTTCAGCTCCTTTAGCCTTTCCTCGTAGCTCAATCCTCTCAGTTCCGGGACGAGCCTGGTGGCATACCGCTGAATCTTCTCTAACTTTGTCTTGTGTTAACTAGGTATGGACTCCAGGCTGGAGCTGCATACTCCAGGATTGGTCTGACATAAGTGGTATACAGGGTCCTGAACGATTCCTTACACAAGTTTCTAAAGGCAGTTCTTATGTTGACCAGTGGAGCATATGCTGCTGATGATATCCTTTTAATGTGGGCCTCTGGGGACAGGTTCGGTGTGATATCAACCCCCAGATCTTTCTCTCTATTTGACTATTGCAAGATTTCACCTCCAAGATGGTACCTTGTGTTCAGCCTCCTGCTTCCTTCGCCTAATTTCATTACCTTACACTTTCCTGAGTGCGGCCTCCTCCTCCTCCTCCTCCTCTTCCTCCTCCTCCTCTTTGTGCAGTCTTGATTACTTTATCATCCACCGATCATCTTCCTGCTAGTGTGGCTATACAGTTGTTTGGGCTGATCCTTGGCCTTAGGGGCTATGTCACTCTCAAACTGTTGCTTATGGGAATTCCTGTGTGTTCATTCCTCACTCTGGCTTGTATGTTGCGGTTCTCTTCTGTTCTGTGCTCCCTGTATTTCCCCCCCCCCATGCTCTTTTACTTATATTTCTTGCCTCTAAGCATTGTCTCGTTAAACCACAGATCAGTTTATATCGTGGGTCATTTATCTCTTAAGAGCTGCCACTACGGGCTCACCATAGCCGGTGCTACTTGCCCCGCTCCTGTGCCAGGCAAGTTACGGGCTCACCATAGCCCGTGCTACTTGGAACTTGTTGTGAGTAGCTGAATATCTATAATATCAACAACATCTTAAGAGTTGTATATAAAAAAAAATCAGATTCTTGGCATTTGGTAGTTATGAGAATTTTTTTTCATGGTATTCTCTCTAAGAATTTCCTTAAGATCTAAGAATCTTTAAGGTCTTCTGGTACTTAGCTTTGTGGAGATCTGGTCTTCTTGTGCTCCTGCCTCCACTACCCGGTCGCAGGTTAAGGGAGCCGGTCGGCCGAGCGGACAGCACGCTGGCTTGTGATCCTGTGGTCCTGGGTTCGATTCCGGGCGCCGGCGAGAAACAATGGGCAGAGTTTCTTTCACCCTATGCCTCTGTTACCTAGCAGTAAAATAGGTACCTGGGTGTTAGTCAGCTGTCACGGGCTGCTTCCTGGTGGTGGAGGCCTGGTCGAGGACCGGGCCGCGGGGACACTAAAAAAGCCCCAAAATCATCTCAAGATAACCTCAAGATAACCACTCCTTCTCATCTTCCTTCTCAATCACTCTTTTTCCCTTATTTCTGCACCTTCTCTCTGTGCCTCCATCCCATCTCCATCATTCTTTCTCACTATTCCCTCACTGTATCATGGCCTTGTGATCATCATATTGTCTCCCTTGACATATTTATTCCCTCTCACCATCCTCTCTCTCCTTATTCGTCCCTTCCCCCACTCCCTCGTTCCTCACGTCCTCTCTATCCCTCCCTCCTCCCCCTCACCATCCCTCCTCTCCTCATCCTCATAATCACTGCTAGGCAGGTCACGATTGTACATTAACATAGAGATAGAGGATTGGAGGGCATGGGTAATCCCTCCCAATCCTCCGTGAATCCATGCACCCGCACAAATTAATCTCCACGGTGGGAATGTGCTTACCTTGAGTTCTGAACCCTTCTCTGACGGGAGAGAGGGGTTCGAATCTCTCCAATGACAGAGCAGCCCATCCTCACAAACAAAGGCCAAAGTCCATTCCATGCCCCCGCCAAACCCTTTCTTTATAAATGAAAAACGGTTTACACACGACTCACAACTGATGACGTCCGAACACTTCCGGAACAAGTGCTTCACTGACGACTTTTGTTCGAACCACAACGCTGTAAATGCTTCACCCACGTACTAGTAATACAAATACTCGCCAACAGAACTTAAACACCTAACCTAATCAATGCCTAAATATGCACAATATGTTAATATATAATAATAATATTAATTTATATTTGAGAAAATTCCTGTTATGAATGAACAGCATGTTAAAATTGATGAATGTGTCTTTGGGGTTGACCGCTGGATGGAATGGACTTGGTCTGACGACAGGTTTGTCTCAGACCAAGTCTCTTCAGATCCACACCAACACCCATGTGTGGGTGTTGGTGTTGGGGAATGTGTTGGTGAAGGTGTTGGTGAAGGTGTTGGTGAAGATGTTGGAGGTGGTGGTGAGGGTGTTGGTGAAGGTGTTGGTGAAGGTGTTGGTGAAGGTGTTGGTGAAGGTGTTGGTGAAGATGTTGGAGGTGGTGGTGAGGGTGGTGGTGAGGGTGTTGGTGAAGGTGTTGGTGAAGGTGGTGTGACAGTGGTGGTTGTGTATGTGGCGGGTGTTTATAACGTGTAAGTGTATGAGAGTGAAGAGCATGGAGGCAGGTGTTGGCGGGTGTTGGCGGGTGTTGGCAGGTGTTGGCGGGAAGGACGTCAGTGATGGAGATTGTTGGTGTTGCCTCACTTGTACGTACTGGTGGAGAAGGTCCTGTGAGGTGTTAGAGGTACCACAACCATCACTAGTGGTGGAGAGAGGCGTGTTGGAGGTACTACAACCATCACTAGTGGTGGAGAGGGGCGTGTTGGAGGTAACACAACCATCACTAGTGGTGGAGAGAGGCGTGTTGGAGGTACCACAACCATCACTAGTGGTGGAGAGAGGCGTGTTGGAGGTACCACAACCATCACTAGTGGTGGAGAGAGGCGTGTTGGAGGTACCACAACCATCACTAGTGGTGGAGAGAGGCGTGTTGGAGGTACCACAACCATCACTAGTGGTGGAGAGAGGCGTGTTGGAGGTACTACAACCATCACTAGTGGTGGAGAGGGGCGTGTTGGAGGTACTACAACCATCACTAGTGGTGGAGAGGGGCGTGTTGGAGGTACTACAACCATCACTAGTGGTGGAGAGGGGCGTGTTGGAGGTACTACAACCATCACTAGTGGTGGAGAGGGGCGTGTTGGAGGTACCACAACCATCACTAGTGGTGGAGAGGGGCGTGTTGGAGGTACCACAACCATCACTAGTGGTGGAGAGGTGCGTGTTGGAGGTACCAGCGACCTAAATAATACCAATACCTTATTATGGTCCCAGGTAACTTAGTATCTATTATCCAGGTCTTATTATTCACCCAGTGGTCAGTGTGTACACGGACCACTCCGCGTTATTATGTAGCTGGTACATGTGTGTGTGTGGAAATATGTAGGGGTGTGTAGCTGTGTATGTAAGTAGGTTTGTAATACGTACTACTCACCTAGTTGTGGTTGCGGGGGGTTGAGCTCTGGCTCTCTGGGCCCGCCTGTCAACTGTCAATCAATCAACTGATTTTTTTTTCACACACACACACATACATACACACATGCACGCACACCACACACACACACACACACACACACACACACACACACACACACACACACACACACACACACACACACACACACACACACACACATATACAGGAAGCAGCCCGTAACAGCTGTCTAACTCCCAGGTACCTATTTACTGCTAGCTGAACAGAGGCATCAGAGCTTAAAGAAACTCAGCCCCGTTTGTTTCCGTCTCCGCCAGGGATCGAACCCAGACCCTTAGGGCTACGAATCCCAAGCGTTGTCCACGCAGGCCCCCCCCCCCCCAGTATGTATGTATCTATGTATCTGTATGAAAATACGTGAGTGGCGGCGGTGTGAGATGAGAAAGTGGAGGCCGTGAGAGGTGGTAACACTCGGGGGGGGGGGGGGGGGAGAGAAGGGGAAGAGGATCGAACGAGGGTTCCCCAGGTGCTGGAGACGTGTGTTGATCTGATTACCAAGTACTGGCCGGCATCACTCACAAGAAGTCTGGTCCTCATTGCCTCCAGCTTCCTCACTGATACCTCCTACCCCCCCCCCCCTCACCTACCTCACACCCTCCTCTCTACCCCTCACACCCTCCCCTCACCCCACTCACAACACCCATTCCCCCCACAACCGTGCAGTTGAGCCTCGGAAATGGTGATTAGCGGTGCCAGTCATCCTGGTACGGTAACAGCGAAGAAAATTCGAATTCTCGAACCTTGAGGCTTTCATGGGCGTGAAAATGGCTGTGCTGGAGCTCTCTCTCTGTGGCAATAATAAGCTAAATGAGTAAATAAGTTTTTTTTCGTATTTAGTTAATGTGATTCCCTTGGGTATCTGAAGAGAAGCGTAGGAGGTAGAATTCCTAGACAACAAGCCAGAGCTCATGGGGAAGGGGGGAGGCAGATTGTGTGAAACCCATATTAGGCTTCACTGGAAGCCTCATGAACCCTAGAGAGGATTCAGTTGAAGTCCAGGCTGCAATGCTTTTGACCATGTGGTGATGTAGTGGTCTAGAGCGTGCCTGGGAGTAAACCAACACATAGGTTCGAATCTTCCTCATGGCTCCTACAGATTTCCTCAATAATAATAATAATAGTAACAGCAACAGAGATGAGAAAAAAACAGAAAGAATAGAAACTTCAACGACGCCAGAAATGGTGGCGGCAGCAACGTAAGGTAGAACAAGCAGAACACATTAACCAACCAGGGGCCAGATTCACGAAGCAGTTACGCAAGCACTTACAAACCTGTACATCTTTTCTCCATCTTTGGCGGCTTTGTTTACAAATATTAAGCAGTTCGTGAGCTCCAAAGCACCAGGAGGCTGTTTATAATAATAACAACAGTTGATTGGAAAGTTTTCATGCTTGTAAACTGTTTAATAAATGTAACCAACGCCGTCAAAGATTAAGGAAAGATGTACACGTTCGTAAGTACTTGCGTAACTGCTTCGTGAATCTGGCCCCAGAACGACAGCGACAGTCACAGTATAAACAATGACGGGATCACACAGATACTTTAACCACTAATACCTTACAACCTTCCTCTTGGGTGTACCTTACAACCTTCCTCTTGGGTCTACCTTACAACCTTCCTCCTGGGTGTACCTTACAACCTTCCTCTTGGGTGTACCTTACAACCTTCCTCTTGGGTGTACCTTACAACCTTCCTCTTGGGTGTACCTTACAACCTTCCTCTTGGGTCTACCTTACAACCTTCCTCCTGGGTGTACCTTACAACCTTCCTCTTGGGTCTACCTTACAACCTTCCTCCTGGGTGTACCTTACAACCTTCCTCTTGGGTGTACCTTACAACCTTCCTCTTGGGTGTACCTTACAACCTTCCTCTTGGGTGTACCTTACAACCTTCCTCTTGGGTGTACCTTACAACCCTCCTCTTGGGTGTACCTTACAACCTTCCTCTTGGGTGTACCTTACAACCTTCCTCTTGGGTGTACCTTACAACCTTCCTCTTGGGTGTACCTTACAACCTTCCTCTTGGGTGTACCTTACAACCTTCCTCTTGGGTGTACCTTACAACCTTCCTCTTGGGTGTACCTTAACAACCTTCCTCTTGGGTGTACCTTACAACCTTCCTCTTGGGTGTACCTTACAACCTTCCTCTTGGGTGTACCTTACAACCTTCCTCTTGGGTGTACCTTACAACCTTCCTCTTGGGTGTACCTTACAACCTTCCTCTTGGGTGTACCTTACAACCCTCCTCTTGGGTGTACCTTACAACCTTCCTCTTGGGTGTACCTTACAACCTTCCTCTTGGGTGTACCTTACAACCTTCCTCTTGGGTGTACCTTACAACCTTCCTCTTGGGTGTACCTTACAACCTTCCTCTTGGGTGTTTAAGACAGTGTGAATTACTAAGATGAAGAAATTGTGTTTGTATTTTGATCGGCATCCGCTTCTTACTTACAAGAACGTCAACAAGAGGAGTCGAGTCGCCGGCTGGTACAAAAACGCGGCCGCGCCTCCTGACTGACACTTCTCCCTTGACACCCTAATGAGGGGCCCGCTCCCTTAACACCCTGATGAGGCCCCTTTCTTTCCTCACTGTTGAAAAGAGGGCCCCCTTTCCTTACTGCTGAAGAAAGGGGCCCCCTTCCTTTATTGTTGAAAAGAGGGGCCCCCCTTTCCCATAACATCCTAATTTGGGTCCCCTTTCCCCTAAGACCCTTAATGAGGGGCCCCACAATACCCTAATGAGGGCACGCCCCGCCCTTAGCACACAATAACGCCGCCTCACCCTCCCCCAAGCACCCATATACGCAGCGTTCCACCTGCACCCCAAAATGGCTCCACCCGCCACCAACACAAATCATACGAGCGTTCCTTTAGCTCTGTCATTTACTCGTGACAGTCTCAACGTTCTCTTACGTAAACATTTCAATATTAGTTGAGTATATAAATAGACCAGCCTCTATTGACCAAGGTAATGGTAATTTAGGGTTGTTTAATTTTAACTTTTGTTGCCAGAGAGAGAGAGAGTGGAAACGAGACTAAACGAATAGGCGGATTATAAATATGGCGCCGTTAGAGAGGAGCCTTGGTGCAGCAGCCAGGCGTGCCCCCTGCCCCATGTCTGTCTGGGGCACACATACACCCACTCCCCGGGCACTCCTCTGTACCCACTTGCTCTATAGTGCACCTCCACCCACAAGTACCCACTGTTTTATTATACCTATCCAAGACCCCCACAGCAACCCCACCTGTCTCTACTCATTATATTACCCCTTCCCCCATCACTACCCATACCCCTTCCCCTATTACTACCCATACACCCCCCCCATTACTACCCATACCCCTTCCCCATTACTACCCATACCCCCCCCCATCACTACCCATACCCCTCCCCCCATCACTACCCATACCCCCTCCCCCATCACTACCTATACCCTCCCCCCATCACTACCCATACCCCCTCCCCCATCACTACCCATGCCTCTATCCCACTTCTTCCCTCCCGATATATCCAAGCCATTCGTTACAAGATTATATATAGCCAGATGAGCCACCACTGTTTCTTGGCAACCATGGTTCGATCCCCGAGACAGACAGGTATGGTAAACCGTCCTCTGGAGTACAGTAAACCGCCCTATGGCCTGGAGTGTGTTGACGTTGAGCTCAACATACTCAAGAGGCGGGGGTTGAGCTCTGGCTCTTTGGGCCCGCCTCTCAGCTGTCAATCAATCAACTAATTTTGTTTTTTTTCCACACACACCCCAGGAAGCAGCCCGCAGCAGCTGTCTAACTCCCAGGTATCTATTTACTGCTTGGTGAACAGGACCATCAGGGTGAAAGAAACTCTTCCCATTTGTTTCCGCCATCACCGGGGATCAATCCCCAGATCTTTGAACTACGAATACGGAGCGCTGTCCACTCAGCCGTCAGGTCCTCGCTCGCTGCTTGTAGTGCGGGATCCTGCACTCTGCGTGGTGTGTACTGTTGTTGTTGTTGTTATAGATTCAGCTACTCGGAACAAGTTCCAAGTAGCACGGGCTATGGTGAACCCCTAGTTTCCTGGCACAGATGTGCCCTCGTCGCTGGCGCTCTTCTCGGGAAATGGAGATTGATTGATAAAGATTGCCCATGCTCATGCCAACCGAAAGGTGGCATGGGCATGAATAACCCGTAAGGGAAATGGAGTGGGGGGTGGAGTAGCCTTGTGTGTGGAGTCTGCCTCCACCATGTTACTTCCTAGTGCATTCCATTTGTTAATTACTCTGACACTTAAATTCTTTTTTAACGTCTGTGTGGGTCATTTTGGTTAGCACCAGAGTCCCCAATTGTCAGTACCACCCAGGTTAAATAGTCTTCTTTATCTACCTTATCCATTTCCTTGTAATTAGCTAAGTGTAATTACCTAAGTGTAGTTACAGGATTAGAGTGGTGGCTTATGGTGTCCCGTCTTCCAAGTGCTCTTTGTCATGTGACGCTTTGAAACTAATGACAGTTTCGGCCTCCACCACCTTGCTTCATGCAGGTCGGCGTTCAATCCCCGACCGTCTAAGTAGTTGGGGCACCATTCCTTCCTCCCCCCCCCCCTCCCCCCGTCCTATCCCAAATCCTTATCCTGACCCC
>NW_025563218.1:0-5000 GCF_020424385.1 Procambarus clarkii
ACAGAGGCAGTCAGGGTGAAAGAAACTTTGCCAATTGTTTCTGCCTGGTGCGGGAATCTAACCCGCGCCACAGAATTACGAGTACTGCGCGCTATCCACCAGGCTACCAGGCCCTACCAGGTGTTGTGTGTGTGTGTGTGTGTGTGCGCGCGCGTGTGCGCGTGTGTGTAAACAAGTGGAAGGTCGTCATACACACAAACATAATGTTGCGATATTATGATATTATGTCAACTTTGTTATAATTAATTGTTCATTTGATATTTTTTACTGTTATTGTTAATTACCTGTAGAGTATTTGTGTGTTTATTATGTTATAAGCCAGATTAGGCGTAGGTGGAGTGTAGGGACTACACTGACGTGTTGTTGAGTACACTGACGTGTTGCTGAGTACACTGACGTGTTGCTGAGTACACTGACGTGTTGCTGAGTATACTGACGTGTTGCTGAGTACACTGACGTGTTGCTGAGTACACTGACGTGTTGCTGAGTATACTGACGTGTTGCTGAGTACACTGACGTGTTGCTGAGTACACTGACGTGTTGCTGAGTACACTGACGTGTTGCTGAGTACACTGACGTGTTGCTGAGTATACTGACGTGTTGCTGAGTACACTGACGTGTTGCTGAGTATACTGACGTGTTGCTGAGTATACTGACGTGTTGCTGTGTATACTGACGTGTTGCTGAGTATACTGACGTGTTGCTGAGTATACTGACGTGTTGCTGAGTATACTGACGTGTGGCTGAGTATACTGACGTGTTGCTGTGTATACTGACGTGTTGCTGAGTATACTGACGTGTTGCTGAGTATACTGACGTGTTGCTGAGTACACTGACGTGTGCTGAGTACACTGACGTGTTGCTGAGTATACTGACGTGTTGCTGAGTATACTGACGTGTTGCTGTGTATACTGACGTGTTGTTGTGTATACTGACGTGTTGCTGAGTATACTGACGTGTTGCTGAGTACACTGACGTGTTGCTGAGTACACTGACGTGTTGCTGAGTATACTGACGTGTTGCTGAGTATACTGACGTGTTGCTGAGTATACTGACGTGTTGCTGAGTACACTGACGTGTTGCTGAGTACACTGACGTGTTGCTGAGTACACTGACGTGTTGCTGAGTATACTGACGTGTTGCTGTGTATACTGACGTGTTGCTGAGTACACTGACGTGTTGCTGAGTACACTGACGTGTTGCTGAGTATACTGACGTGTTGCTGAGTATACTGACGTGTTGCTGTGTATACTGACGTGTTGCTGAGTACACTGACGTGTTGCTGAGTATACTGACGTGTTGCTGAGTACACTGACGTGTTGCTGAGTACACTGACGTGTTGCTGAGTACACTGACGTGTTGCTGAGTATACTGACGTGTTGCTGAGTATACTGACGTGTTGCTGAGTACACTGACGTGTTGCTGAGTACACTGACGTGTTGCTGAGTATACTGACGTGTTGCTGAGTATACTGACGTGTTGCTGAGTACACTGACGTGTTGCTGAGTACACTGACGTGTTGCTGAGTACACTGACGTGTTGCTGAGTATACTGACGTGTTGCTGAGTATACTGACGTGTTGCTGAGTACACTGACGTGTTGCTGAGTATACTGACGTGTTGCTGAGTACACTGACGTGTTGCTGAGTATACTGACGTGTTGCTGAGTATACTGACGTGTTGCTGAGTATACTGACGTGTTGCTGAGTACACTGACGTGTTGCTGAGTACACTGACGTGTTGCTGAGTACACTGACGTGTTGCTGAGTACACTGGCGTGTTGCTGAGTACACTGACGTGTTGCTGAGTACACTGACGTGTTGCTGAGTACACTGACGTGTTGCTGAGTACACTGACGTGTTGCTGAGTACACTGACGTGTTGCTGAGTACACTGGCGTGTTGCTGAGTACACTGGCGTGTTGCTGAGTACACTGGCGTGTTGCTGAGTACACTGGCGTGTTGCTGAGTATACTGGCGTGTTGCTGAGTACACTGTGCTGAGTACACTGACGTGTTGCTGAGTACACTGACGTGTTGCTGAGTACACTGACGTGTTGCTGAGTACACTGAGTGTTGCTGAGTACACTGACGCGTGTTGCTGAGTACACTGGCGTGTTGCTGAGTACACTGGCGTGTTGCTGAGTACACTGTCGTGTTGCTGAGTACACTGACGTGTTGCTGAGTATACTGACGTGTTGCTGAGTACACTGACGTGTTGCTGAGTACACTGACGTGTTGCTGAGTACACTGGCGTGTTGCTGAGTACACTGACGTGTTGCTGAGTACACTGACGTGTTGCTGAGTACACTGACGTGTTGCTGAGTACACTGACGTGTTGCTGAGTACACTGACGTGTTGCTGAGTACACTGACGTGTTGCTGAGTACACTGACGTGTTGCGGAGTACACTGACGTGTTGCGGAGTACACTGACGTGTTGCGGAGTACACTGACGTGTTGCTGAGTACACTGACGTGTTGCTGAGTACACTGACGTGTTGCTGAGTACACTGACGTGTTGCTGAGTACACTGACGTGTTGCTGAGTACACTGTCGTGTTGCTGAGTAAACTGACGTGTTGCCGAGTACACTGACGTGTTGCTGAGTACACTGACGTGTTGCTGAGTAGAGTGCCTCACTCCCTGGCTCATATATCGACAGGAGAGCGCCTCCACCCCCTCATGTGGGGAGGACACTGACGTGGGGCTGAGTACCCCCTGATGTGTTGCTGAGTACACTGACGTGTTGCTGAGTACACTGACGTGTTGCCGAGTACACTGACGTGTTGCCGAGTACACTGACGTGTTGCCGAGTACACTGACGTGTTGCCGAGTACACTGACGTGTTGCCGAGTACACTGACGTGTTGCCGAGTACACTGAGTACGTGTGTTGCCGAGTACACTGACGTGTTGCCGAGTACACTGACGTGTTGCCGAGTACACTGCCGTGTTGCTGAGAGAGTGCCTCACTCCCTGGCCTCATATATCGACAGGAGAGCGCCTCCACCCCCTCATGTGGGGAGGAGGGTGGAGGGTGGCCACCCCCTCATGTGGGGAGGATGGTGGCCACCCCCTCATGTGGGGAGGACGGTGGAGGGTGGCCACCCCCATCATGTGGCGAGGACGGTGGCCATCCCCATCATGTGGGGAGGACGGTGGCCATCCCCATCATGTGGGGAGGACGGTGGCCACCCCCATCATGTGGGGAGGGGGGTGGAGGGTGGCCACCCCCATCATGTGAGGAGGACGGCTGAGGTGTCCAGATGCAGGAAGGTAGGGCAAGTACGAGGGGAGGTAAGTAGGGGAGATTGGATATATTAGGGGAGGGCGGGTGGGGTGTGTTAAGAGAGGGCCGGATGGAAAGAGAGAATAATGAAATGGGAGAAGATTAAGAGAGGGGAGGAAAAGGGGCAGTAGAAGGGATAATGATAGGAGTAAAAGGGTGAGAAAGAATATTATGAACAAGTGAGGCAGATGAGAGGAGGAGGAAGAGGAGGAACAGAAGACGGTGAAGGGAGAGGACACGGAAGGGTGCAGGAGAAGCAGAGGGGTAAAGTGAGAGGAAGATGAGGGTAAGTAATTCACTTTCCTTATACTGAACACCGTCCCACTCCGCGCCTCATATTTCTGGGCCACTCTTGGGATATGTACTACCACCACACCATCTCGGACCTGGTTATTGTGCTGGTGGATGGTGGTTATTGTGGTGGTGGTGGTGGTGGGGGGATGGTGGTTATTGTGGTGGTGGTGGTGGTAGTGGGGGGATGGTGGTTATTGTGGTGGTGGTGGTAGTGAGGGGATGGTGGTTATGTGTGGTGGTGGTGGTGGTTATTGTGGTGGTGGTGGACTATGGTGGCTGGGTATGGTGGTCACTGTGGTGGTGGTGGTAGACTATGGTGGCTGGGTATGGTGGTCACTGTGGTGGTGGTGGTACACTATGGTGGCTGGGTATGGTGGTGACTGGTGGTGGTAGACTATGGTGGCTGGGTATGGTGGTCACTGTGGTGGTGGTGGTAGACTATGGTGGCTGGGTATGGTGGTGACTGTGGTGGTGGTGGTGGACTATGGTGGCTGGGTATGGTGGTGACTGTGGTGGTGGTGTTAGACTATGGTGGCTGGGTATGGTGGTGACTGTGGTGGTGGTGTTGGACTATGGTGGCTGGGTACGGTGATGACTGTGGTGGTGGTGGTAGACTATGGTGGCTGGGTATGGTGGTGACTGTGGTGGTGGTGGTAGATTATGGTGGCTGGGTATGGTGGTGACTGTGGTGGTGGTAGACTATGGTGGCTGGGTATGGTGGTGACTGTGGTGGTAGTGTTGGACTATGGTGGCTGGGTATGGTGGTCACTGTGGTGGTGGTACACTATGGTGGCTGGGTATGGTGGTGACTGTGGTGGTGGTAGACTATGGTGGCTGGGTATGGTGGTGACTGTGGTGGTGGTGGTGGACTATGGTGGCTGGGTATGGTGGTCACTGTGGTGGTGGTACACTATGGTGGCTGGGTATGGTGGTGACTGTGGTGGTGGTGGTAGACTATGGTGGCTGGGTATGGTGGTGACTGTGGTGGTGGTGGTGGACTATGGTGGCTGGGTATGGTGGTCACTGTGGTGGTGGTAGACTATGGTGGCTGGGTATGGTGGTGACTGTGGTGGTGGACTATGGTGGCTGGGTATGGTGGTCACTGTGGTGGTGGTGTTGGACTATGGTGGCTGGGTATGGTGGTGACTGTGATGGTGGTGGTACACTATGGTGGCTGGGTATGGTGGTGACTGTGGTGGTGGTGGTGGACTATGGTGGCTGGGTATGGTGGTAGACTATGGTGGCTGGGTATGGTGGTGACTGTGGTGGTGGTGGTGGACTATGGTGGCTGGGTATGGTGGTCACTGTGGTGGTGGTACACTATGGTGGCTGGGTATGGTGGTGACTGTGGTGGTGGTGTTGGACTATGGTGGCTGGGTATGGTGGTCACTGTGGTGGTGGTACACTATGGTGGCTGGGTATGG
>NW_025563218.1:10000-27500 GCF_020424385.1 Procambarus clarkii
TCTGAAGGGGATTGATAGGGTAGATAAAGACAGTCTATTTAACACAAGGGGAACACGCACAAGGGGACACAGGTGGAAACTGAGTGCCCAAATGAGCCACAGAGATATTAGAAAGAACTTTTTTAGTGTCAGAGTGGTTGACAAATGGAATGCATTAGGGGGTGATGTGGTGGAGGCTCACTCCATACACAGTTTCAAGTGTAGATATGACAGAGCCCGATAGGCTCAGGAATCTGTACACCTGTTGATTGACGGTTGAGAGGCGGGACCAAAGAGCCAGAGCTCAACCCCCGCAAACACAACTAGGTGAGTACAACTAGGTGAGTACACTCTCACACACACACACACCCCCCCCCACACACACACACACCCCCCCCCCCCACACACACACCCCCCCCACACACACACACACACTCTCTCACACACACACACACACCCCCCCCCACACACACACACACACTCACACACACACTCACACACACACTCACACATACACACAACAAACAAAGTGAGAGCTTGCTGGGAAGGGAGTGAGCGTTCTCATTATTGTGTAACAAGATGGGATTTAAAGGGAGAGAGAGCAGGACGCGTCCAGAGTGGTGAGGAGGAGGAGGAGGAGGAACAGGGCCAGGGGGGGGGGAGGGCCAAGGTCAATTTAAAGAGGACCCAGAACGGTTCCAAATTGGGCCGAGGGGGGGGGGGCGGGGAGACAGCTGGGTAGGAGAGAAGGGGGGGAGGAGGAAGAGCACTTGAGAGGAAAAGGAGATAAGACTGTTGTGGTGAGCAGTGAGCACAAGCTGTGAAGGATACTTGCTACAGGTGTTGAGACACGAGGGTGGAGGTGAGGCCGCAGGTGTGAGGACTGGAGCACGTGGTCACGGGTGTGAGGACTGGAGCACGTGGTCACAGGTGTGAGGACTGGAGCACGTGGTCACAGGTGTGAGGACTGGAGCACGTGGTCACAGGTGAGGGCGGGTGTGCCCATAATGGGAGGAAGATGGCCGCCACTCTCACTCGTGGGGCAGTGTGGTCCACACTCTGCACCCTCACAACCCACAATCAATGTGGTCAACCGCTGACTGAGTTGTGTGAACCAGTTAGTGAAGGATGGGGGGACGGGGAGGAGTGACAATGAGAGTTAAAGACCGGGTCACGCACGCACATACGCACGCACACATGCACGCGATCACCACATACAAGATTCTTAAAGGAATTGATAGGGGTAGATAATGACAGGCTATTTAACACAAGGGGCACACGCACTAGGGGACACAGGTGGAAACTGAGTGCCCAAATGAGCCACAGAGATATTAGAAAGAACTTTTTTAGTGTCAGAGTAGTTGACAAATCGAATGTATTAAGCAGTGATGTGGTGGAGGCTGACTCCATACACAGTTTCAAGTGTAGATATGATAGAGCCCAGTAGGCTCAGGAACCTGTACATCAGTTGATTGACGGTTGAGAGGCGGGACTAAAGCGCCAGAGTTCAACCCCCGCAAGCACAACTAGGTGAGTACACACCTTAAGGCTCCATACGCACAGTTCTCGATAACCTCGGTGCCCTAAACACAGTGTTACAGACTCACAAGACGCAACACCAACATCAGTCGCTCACTCAAGGTGTTGTGAATACCTTGAGACAGAGAGTAGCGCAGTGTTACCATCGTAAGATCATGCCTGACAGACATGTCAGAGGTCTATGACAGTGTTGCCAGCATGCAGTCAGACAAATGGGGTGTGACCTAGATTGTAATGTCCTTAATTATCAAAGATAATTTGATACTTTCCCCCTAAACTTAGTGCATAATACAGGAATAATATAGTGAATAATATAAAAGAATAATATTTTTTTTTCTTCAATGTATTTGTTATAATTTTATAAATTTTGCTAGAATTTACCTACTTAAAATTATCTGTTAGATTAAGGACCTGCCAGAAACGCTGCGCGTACTAGTGGCTTTACAAGATTGTAAATACTATGCTATGTATTCTCACAAACCCAATGTACCTTCTTGTATATAAATAAATAAATACATAAATAAATATAGAAAGGCAAGGTGTGATATTAGGGCATATGTTGATGTATTTATGGGCATACCTTACAGACAGGAAACAGTGGGTCACAGAGAGGGTACCACAGGCTGCAGGTATGTTCCCACCCGCAACAATTTAAGTCGCATCTACAACTTGGGTAAACAACCAATAATTATAATGTTAAAAAGTGGAACGACTAGACGTTAGTGGACAGTGGAGACGCAGATGCGTCACACACAAGGCAGATTTTTTTTATTTTTTTTTATTAACATATTAGGTACATGTGCATTAGTGCAGCTGCCCTAGACTATATGAAGTGGAGTACAGTGTGTCAAAAAAGCTAACTAGGTGATGCTAAAAAATCCCCATCACACAGGATGGTTAGTCATACAGAGGCATGTGATAAGCGGTCTGCACTGGCAGACTCTGGGTGCATTATGAGGATATCATCAACACAAGATTGAATAAGGTAGCACACAAGGCAGAAAGTTTATCGTAAATAAATGAAACAGGTTAAAGGTAAGTTGGTGAAGCAAACTCAGTCCGCAGTTGCAAGACATATCAGATGTTTCGTGTATTAAGATAATTATTGCAATAATCACCGAGTGCTGAAAGTGCAAAGATAACGAGCTAATGTTCAACTGAGGAGGCGCATCCAGGTGAGGAGAGTGCACCCACACTTAATGGAAGGTGATGGCTATTGGAATTTAACACTGACACGTGCAAGATTATCAAGATTCGTACTGGTCCATGTGGGACCAGTAGTGGTGGGGTCCCACACTGCCAACTGAGGCAGTGCCAGGTGAGGCAGGGTGCCAAGTGAGGCAGGGTGCCAAGTGAGGCAGAGTGCCAGGTGAGGCAGGGTGCCAAGTGAGGCAGGGTGCCAAGTGAGGCAGGGTGCCAAGTGAGGCAGGGTGCCAGGTGAGGCAGAGTGCCTCACTACCCAGCACGTCACTGGGCGTGACAACACAGGAGGGAGGCCGACACAGGCGCCGGTCACCCCCCCCCCCCAACCATCACTTTAAACACCGACGGGGAGGGGGGTGTAGCCCCCCTCCCCCCCCCCATCCCTGGGAATCCTGTACTAAATATAGCCGAAGAAGATGGCAAGGCCACTCCCCCTTGAACACGGCTCTCTCGGCTGTGATCTGTGGAACCTAATCGACATATCACCTTGAACCCTGCCGTCGCCCCCCCCCCCCTACACACACACACACACACACACACACACACACACACACACACACACACACACACACACACACACACACACACAGGAAGCAGCCCGTAACAGCTGTCTAACTCCCAGTTACGAATTTACTGCTAGGTAACAAGGGCTCAAGGGTGAAAAAACTATACGCCTTTGTTCTCCTCCATCGCCGGGGATTAAACTCAGGTACACAGCATTACGAGTACTGAGTGCTATCCACTCAGCCACCAGGCGCCCACCCGCTGACCAGTGCTGGCGTGGGGGGGGGGGGGAGTGCGGTCTGCGGGTAGGAGTGGGGGGGGGGTGCGGTCTGCGGGTAGGAGTGGGGGGCGGGTGAGCGGGTTGGAGGGGGGAGGGGGTGCGGCGTCACAGTTCACCTTCAAGAGTGTGTGTACCCTGGAAGTGATCACTGTCTCCTTTGTTTGGTTGTTGGCCACTGACGGTGTTCCCGCTTGGTAGTTCACCGTCGCTAGATCATCCTAGCCTCGTGTGAGGTGTTTTATGGTGAGGTGACGAACGATGAACATATTTGTGAGCAGGCGATGGTGTGTGTGTGTGTGTGTGTGTGTGTGTGTGTGTGTGTGTGTGTGTGTGTGTGTGTGTGTGTGTGTGTGTGTGTGTGTGGGTGTGGGTGTACTCACCTAGTTGTACTCACCTAGTTGTGTTAGCGGGGGTTGAGCTCTGGCTCTTTGGTCCCGCCTCTCAACCGTCAATCAACAGGTGTACAGATTCCTGAGCCTATCGGGCTCTGTCATATCTGCACTTGAAACTGTGAATGGAGTCAGCCTCCACCACATCACTGCCTAATGCATTCCATTTGTCAACCACTCTGACACTAAAAAAGTTCTTTCTAATATCTCTGTGGCTCATTTGGGCACTCAGTTTCCACCTGTGTCCCCTTGTGCGTGTTCCCCTTGTGTTAAATAGACTGTCTTTATCTACCCTATCAATCCCCTTCAGAATCTTGAATGTGGTGATCATGTCCCCCCTAACTCTTTTGTCTTCCAGCGAAGTGAGGTTTAATTCCCGTAGTCTCTCCTCGTAGCTCATACCCCTCAGCTCGGGTACTAGTCTGGTGGCAAACCTTTGAATCTTTTCCAGTTTAGTCTTATCCTTGACTAGATATGGACTCCATGCTGGGGCTGCATACTCCAGGATTGGCCTGACATATGTGGTATACAAAGTTCTGAATGATTCTTTACACAAGTTTCTGAATGCCGTTCGTATGTTGGCCAGCCTGGCATATGCCGCTGATGTTATCCGCTTGATGTGTGCTGCAGGGGACAGGTCTGGCGTGATATCAACCCCCAAGTCTTTTTCCTTCTCTGACTCCTGAAGAATTTCCTCTCCCAGATGATACCTTGTATCTGGCCTCCTGCTCCCTACACCTATCTTCATTACATTACATTTGGTTGGGTTAAACTCTAACAACCATTTGTTCGACCATTCCTTCAGCTTGTCTAGGTCTTCTTGAAGCCTCAAGCAGTCCTCTTCTGTTTTAATCCTTCTCATAATTTTAGCATCGTCCGCAAACATTGAGAGAAATGAATCGATACCCTCCGGGAGATCATTTACATATATCAGAAACAAGATAGGACCGAGTACAGAGCCCTGTGGGACTCCACTGGTGACTTCACGCCAATCGGAGGTCTCACCCCTCACTGTAACTCTCTGCTTCCTATTGCTTAGATACTCCCTTATCCACTGGAGCACCTTACCAGCTACACCTGCCTGTCTCTCCAGCTTATGTACCAGCCTCTTATGCGGTACGTGTCAAAGGCTTTCCGAGTGTGTGTGTGTGTGTGTGTGTGTGTGTGTGTGTGTGTGTGTGTGTGTGTGTGTGTGTGTGTGTGTGTGTGTGTGTGTGTGTGTGTGCCTGCCTGCAGGATCGAGCATTAGCTCTTAGACACCGCTTTTCTATCAGCCGGCTGTTTAATGGAATGACTCGTGACCTGTTTCCGTAACATATCCAAGTTTCAAGTTATGAACAGAGTTCGCTGCCACAACCTGCTCCTTTAGTTCAATCCATTTTCCCACAACTCATACGCTAAAATAAAACGTGTTAATATCTCCATCTCTACGACTCGTCTTTGTCTCAAACTTCCATCCATGCCCTCGCCTTCTAGTGGTATTTATTGTGAACAATTCCTCTTTTTCCCCACTGTCAAGCTCATACGTATTTTATACGTGTCTATCATGTCCCCCTCTCCTCTTTCCTTGCCTTGTTAGGTTTAGTTCCTTCAGCCTGTCTTCATTCCCTATGCTTCTCAATTCTGGATGGAGCCTTGTTGCAAAGTTCTGAACGTTTTCAGAGTTTTTTTTTTTAGGTGGGGCCTCCATGATGGGGCAGCATTCTTTAAACCTGGTCTCATGTAGGTGGCACACAGTGATCTAAATGTCTTCTTAGTTATCTTCCTGAATGATGTTTTGAGTTTTTTTCTAGTGTTTCTGCTAACATTATTCTTAACGAGTGTCCGGAGGTAGTTTGGTGTTGATTTCTCCCAGTGCTTTTTCTCTCGTCGTTATACGGAGGTAGTTTCACGTCATTCGTGCTGTCCTTTTGGTCTCCTGGCTCCTCTCCACTTTATCATCACCTTGTACTTACTGGTGTTGAACTCCAGTAGCCATTTTTCGGTCAACTCTGCACCTTGATTAAGTCATCTTGGAGAATGTTATATTGAGCAGCTGTCCTGACTCTTATCGGTGACTTTGCATCATCTACTATCACCGACATTCAGGGTTCAACGCACGTAAGTCATTAATATTACCGAGATCGTATGGGTCCCAACACCGATCCCTTAGTATTCCGCTTGCTGTCTCCGCCTGTCTCACTTCTCGCCCCTCACTCTGACACTCTGATCCCTCTCTGACACTCCGTCCTCTCTGGCTCTCAAGTTGTAGCACAAGTGTCTTATCTGGAACTGTGGTACAAGATTTTTGACAGAAATACCTCCGTCTTTTCTTATATTTGTTACTTTGTCATAGAACTCCAGTAAGTTGTTAGGCAAGATCTCCGTGAAGGCAAGTTGGTGTTTGTTTACATATCTGATCCTCTGCAGTTGTTGATCTAGTCTTATCCATATTATCCTTTAGAGTACCTTACAGCAGATGCTTGCCAGTGATACTGGTCTGTAGGTCACTTGTGTTCAACACCTGCACAAAATAAGTACCTCCTTACATCATCATAAACAACTCCAACCCAACCAACCTTATCCTAACTTAATCTAACCCAACCTAACCTAACCCCATCCTAACCTATCCTAAGGAAAATGAGATGTGTAATTTTGAGGTTTATGTACGATAGGCCGGAGGTGTGTGAGGTGACTTTAATGCCCTAGAGCCGGATTCACGAAAGCACTTACGCAAGCACTTACGAGCCTGTACATCTTTTCTCAATCTTTGGCGGCTTTGTTTCCAATTATTAAACAGTTAATGAGCTCCGAAGCACCAGGAGGCTGTTTATAACAATAACAACAGTTAATTGTCAAGTTTTCATGCTTGTAAACTGTTTAATAAATGTAACCAAAGCCGTCAAAGATTGAGGAAAGATGTACTCGTTCGTAAGTGCTTGTGTAAGTGCTTTCGTGAATCTGGCCCCTGGTGATCACGCCAGTACAGGTTTTGGATCCTATTAACAAATCCACAAGGGCCGTGACGAGGATTCGAACCTGCGTCCGGGAGCATCCCAGACACTGCCTTAATCGACGGAGCTACGACAGGGTAAAAGACAGGGTAAATTTGTTCATTTCATGCATCACGTTAGTGTGATCTCTGTGTGTGTTTGGATCCTATTGTCTTCTTGTACTCTTCAACCTTCTTGTACTTTTCATCTTCTCCTTCGCCCAGTTCCACTTGGGCTTCTCCCCTGCACACGGCCCCAAATTGTGTCACCCTTTTCCCACACGTCAACACACCCATTGGGGAGCGCCTCCCCATTCCCCTCCCTTGTTTGCTTGCCACCATTCTCACCAACCTCATTACCATTGTGATATTCATGAGGCGAGTCCCTCTCCTCATTTGGCGTGCTCGCTCTCATTGTCTTCCTCAGTGTCCACTCACAGGGAGACTCCTTTATGTGTCTCAGTTCTTTCTCATTCACATCATGAGTTTCTATTTTGCATATATTAACTTCTCTCACCCCCAGGGTTGCTGAAGGGTATGTTGGTATACTACAGGGTCATGAAGGGTATCTTGGTATACTACAGAAAACTAACATCTCCATAACCGTGGGAGCTTATATCGTACTCTCATATGGTACCTCATCCACTCATATGGTACCTCATCCACTCACATGGTACCTCATCCACTCACATGGTACCTCATCCACTCACATGGTACCTCATCCACTCACATGGTACCTCATCCACTCACATGGTACCTCATCCACTCACATGGTACCTCATCCACTCACATGGTACCTCATCCACTCATGTGATGCTGTATGCACTCACTACATGCCTGGAAGGTATGTGTGAACAATGACTTCAACATTATGTTCACACACATTGTGAACATTGAACAGCTTCCGCTGCGCCTCTAGTTCTTTGACCGTGATGTTTGACCTAAGATCTTATTACTATAATTGCTGTGATGTGGTACACGGGCAATTCAAGAATATTGTATCACTTGACCACAACACACACTAGAAGGTGAAGGGACGACGACGTTTCGGTCCGTCCTGGACCATTCTCAAGTCGAGAATGGTCCAGGACGGACCGAAACGTCGTCGTCCCTTCATTTTCTAGTGTGTGGTCTGGTCAACATATTTCAGCCACGTTATTGTGACTCATCATCTGCATTGTATCAGTTCTTCACTGGAGGCTGTGAACTATGTGTCATTCTCCCCTGTAGTTTGTGGCAAGTATGTGTCAGCATGTGTCAACACGTGTGGCATGACTCTCCCTAACAAGACCATTAATGTGTCCACCACTCAGGTCGCCTCTTGGCGGCACGAGAATATCAAAACTGTTCCCAGACAAGCGCCAACTTTGTCTATTTGCTGAGTTTTATGGGACATGAAAGAAATCCATCTGGGCAGGTTTTAATTAAACAGGAGATGGATACTCTTGGCCCCGAGGGAGGGGTGTGTGTGTGTGTGTGTGTGTGTGTGTGTGTGTGTGTGTGTGTGTGTGTGTGTGTGTCTGTCTGTCTGTCTGTCTGTCTGTCTGTCTGTCTGTCTGTCTGTCTGTCTGTCTGTCTGTCTGTCTGTCTCTGTCTCTGTCTCTGTCTCTGTCTCTGTCTCTGTCTCTGTCTCTGTCTCTGTCTGTCTCTGTCTGTCTCTGTCTGTCTCTGTCTGTCTCTGTCTGTCTCTGTCTCTGTCTGTCTGTCTGTCTGTGTGTCTGTGTGTGTGTGTGTGTGTGTGTGTGTGTGTGTGTGTGTCTGTCTGTCTGTCTGTCTGTCTGTCTGTCTGTCTGTCTGTCTGTCTGTCTGTCTCTGTCTCTGTCTCTGTCTCTGTCTCTGTCTCTGTCTCTGTGTCTGTCTCTGTCTCTGTCTCTGTCTGTCTCTGTCTGTCTCTGTCTGTCTCTGTCTGTCTCTGTCTGTCTCTGTCTCTGTCTGTCTGTCTGTCTGTGTGTCTGTGTGTGTGTGTGTGGCGGTGCTTAAGGGGGGGGAGTTAGGAGGAGGAGCAGGAGGATGGGAAAGTCAAGGAAAGAGGTGGGCCGTCACCGTAGTAGAGGTGGGCCGGCCACGTCACAGTAGTAGAGGTGGGCCGGCCACAGGAGAGGTAGGCCGGCCACAGGAGAGGTGGGCCGGCCACAGGAGAGGTGGGCCGGCCACAGGAGAGGTGGGCCGGCCACAGGAGAGGTGGGCCGGCCACAGGAGAGGTGGGCCGGCCACGTAACGACTGGATTGTCGTTACAATAATTGCAGATTATTGTGTTCGAGGTGACAGGCAGAGCGAGGCTAGGAAGGGACGGAGTTGCATGGACGGAGGCCGTCCACGACCTGAGTACACGCATCAACTATCCCGTTAACCCGCCCAGAAAGTGACTCAAGAGTCATACTGAGATTTTAGTTCTATCATGTAACATCAAGTTGTGCCATCTAGGTGGGTAGTGGCGGAGTTAGAGCAGTGTGGGGCAGGTGTGTGGCGGAGTTAGAGCAGTGTGGGGCAGGTGTGTGGCGGAACACCTGGCGTGGGCGCCCGACACTTACCTACCAGCATAAGGACACCTTAGATCGTGAGGAAGAAACACCATATACCCGTGACAAAGGCAGCAGCTATATGCAAAGCTAGCCGATATAACAACAACTTTTAAGAAGCTAAATATGAACTACTTGAGAACGCTTTACACACCAGCTCTTGAGGACTAGAGTTCAGTATGAGAGTCGTAGTAGGTAGTAGACCTGTGACTTGTGAGGATGGTATATATGGAGAGGAGAAGCGGAGGAGATACACTTGTAGCACGAGATACAGGGACACTATACACAAGCTGGACACACACAGGTACACAGGTTGTACACATGTTCACAGGTGCACACTGCTAACAGTGATGTGTGACGGGGGTGTGAACCCCTCCGTAGAGACTTGGACCACGTGACGCTAAGGTACTCCACACCTTCAAGGACGCCTTACACAAGGTACCTTAAGGTACCATATGGTACCTTACACAAGCTAAGGTACGCACCAAGTACCTGACACAAGGTACTTGGTGCCAGCAGCAGCCCCCCCCCCCCCACCCCGCCACCACCATTACATAAACTACTACATGCTCACCTACATATATGTACATCAATTTTCTGATAACAAAAAAAAATCATGTTGAAAACCATGATTGATGGACAACTTTACTCTTCGAAAATATTAAAACCACAAAAATTCTTGTTTGTTCATCGTCCAGATAATTATGTTCATAATTAACCCATCACACCTTACTCGTGAACACCTCTGTTCTTCTCCCGAACTTAGTCATGAACATATGTGTTCATCTGAACATCATGTGTGAACACACGTATGGTGTGTTGGTGTTAAGTGTTGCTTTGTGGAGAATGGAAGAGAAATTTCAGAGCCTCGTTTGTCCCAGAACACAATTTGGACATGTTAGCGGGAGCTGCTGCTAGTGCAGAGCTGGTCAGCCCTTCCCCGTAACACAACCCATCACACGGCGATGGCGCTCCGGCCTCACACACGCCTGGGTTCATGGTTCGAGTCTCCTAGTGCCCTGGTGAATGTGGTGGGTGGAGGAACTCGTCCGCACTCTTACACCGCACTGAGTACATCACGTACTCAGCCCTACCTGTACACCGCACTAAGTACATCGCGTACTCAGCCCTACCTGTACACCGCACTGAGTACATCACGTACTCAGCCCTACCTGTACACCGCACTGAGTACATCACGTACCCAGCCCTACCTGTACACCGTACTGAGTACATCACGTACCCAGCCCTACCTGTACACCGTACTGAATCAATCACATGCAAAAAAACTCTGCATACCATGAACAGACAAACATACCACACACACAGTAGTGAACATACCACACACACAGTAGTGAAGGCTGGAGGCAACAAGGTGGTTGGTGAGAACAGCGACGGTGAACAGTGTATTAAGGACCGTCGGGGTGTCTGTCGTGCCTGGACAGGTGACGGGAAATTGGACAATATCATTAATTTCCTCCTGTCATTTGGCCAGAGAGGAATGTACAGACATTACATGCATTATATATATATATATATATATTTATATATATGTCGTACCTAGTAGCCAGAACGCACTTCTCTGCCTACTATGCAAGGCCCGATTTGCCTAATAAACCAAGTTTTCATGAATTAATATGTTTTTCGACTACCTAACCTACCTAACCTAACCTAACTTTTTCGGTTACCTAACCAAACCTGACTTATAAAGATAGGTTAGGTTAGGTTAGGTAGGGTTGGTTAGGTTCGGTCATATATCTACGTTAATTTTACTAATAAAAAAAATTGACTCATACATAATGAAATGGGTAGCTTTATCATTTCATAAGACAAAAATTAGAGAAAATATATTAATTCAGGAAAACTTGGCTTATTAGGCAAATCCGGCCTTGCATAGTAGGCTGAGAAGTGCGTTCTGGCTACTAGGTACGACATATATATATATATATATATATATATATATATATATATATATATATATATATATATATATATATATATATATATATATATATATATATATATATAATGTAGGTAGGTGGTAAGTTGGAGTGGTGGAAAGCTGTAAGTGCTCACACTTAAGGCAAGTGTTGCACATGAGGGCAACACTTGAAGCAGCACCACCTGGCAATTCCCTCGAGATGGGGTTGCAAATTTGTGCTTTTTCCTTTCCCCTCCCTCCTACCTTTCCCTCTCCCTCTCCCCCCCTCCCTCTCCCCCCCTCCCCATCTCCCCTCTCTCCCATTCCTATCCTCCCTCCCTCTCCGGGGCTTTAGTGTCGTAGTTTGACAGTTTTATGTGTTGGAAATGGTAATTTGGGGAGTGTGTTGTGAGTTTGTGCAGAGGGCGGCCAGAGTGTGTGTGCTCACCTTGCTCCACTACCCTACATGTGCCGCCTTGCCCCTCTTCCCTACACGTGCCGCCTTGCTCCTCTCCCCTACACGTGCCGCCTTGCCCCTCTTCCCTACACGTGCCGCCTTGCCCCTCTTCCCTACATGTGCCGCCTTGCCCCTCTTTCCTACACGTGCCGCCTTGCTCCACTACCCTACATGTGCCGCCTTGCCCCTCTTCCCTACACGTGCCGCCTTGCTCCTCTCCCCTACACGTGCCGCCTTGGTCCTCTTCCCTACACGTGCCGCCTTGCTCCACTACCCTACATGTGCCGCCTTGCCCCTCTTTCCTACACGTGCCGCCTTGCCCCTCTCCCCTACACGTGCCGCCTTGCTCCTCTTCCCTACACGTGCCGCCTTGCCCCTCTTCCCTACACGTGCCGCCTTGCCCCTCTTCCCTACACGTGCCGCCTTGCCCTCTCCCCTACACGTGCCGCCTTGCTCCTCTCCCCTACACGTGCCGCCTTGCTCCTCTCCCCTACACGTGCCGCCTTGCCCCTCTTCCCTACACGTGCCGCCTTGCCCCTCTGCCCTACACGTGCCGCCTTGCCCCTCTTCCCTACACGTGCCGCCTTGCCCCTCTTCCCTACACGTGCCGCCTTGCCCCTCTTCCCTACACGTGCCGCCTTGCCCCTCTTTTCCCTACACGTGCCGCCTTGCCCCTCTTCCCTACACGTGCCGCCTTGCTCCACTACCCTACACGTGCCGCCTTGCCCTCTTCCCTACACGTGCCGCCTTGCTCCTCTCCCCTACACGTGCCGCCTTGCTCCTCTCCCCTACACGTGCCGCCTTGCCCCTCTTCCCTACACGTGCCGCCTTGCCCCTCTTCCCTACACGTGCCGCCTTGCCCCTCTTCCCTACACGTGCCGCCTTGCCCCCTCTTCCCTACACGTGCCGCCTTGCCCCTCTTCCCTACACGTGCCGCCTTGCCCCTCTCCCCTACACGTGCCGCCTTGCTCCTCTCCCCTACACGTGCCGCCTTGCCCCTCTTCCCTACACGTGCCGCCTTGCTCCTCTCCCCTACACGTGCCGCCTTGCCCCTCTTCCCTACACGTGCCGCCTTGCCCCTCTTCCCTACACGTGCCGCCTTGCTCCACTACCCTACATGTGCCGCCTTGCCCCCTCTTCCCTACACGTGCCGCCTTGCTCCACTACCCTACACGTGCCGCCTTGCCCCTCTTCCCTACACGTGCCGCCTTGCCCCTCTTCCTACACGTGCCGCCTTGCTCCTCTCCCCTACACGTGCCGCCTTGCTCCACTACCCTACACGTGCCGCCTTGCCCCTCTTCCCTACACGTGCCGCCTTGCTCCACTACCCTACACGTGCCGCCTTGCCCCTCTTCCCTACACGTGCCGCCTTGCCCCTCTCCCCTACACGTGCCGCCTTGCTCCACTACCCTACATGTGCCGCCTTGCTCCTTTCCCCTACACGTGCCGCCTTGCCCCTCTCCCCTACACGTGCCGCCTTGCCCCTCTCCCCTACACGTGCCGCCTTGCCCCTCTCCCCTACACGTGCCGCCTTGCCCCTCTCCCCTACACGTGCCGCCTTGCCCCTCTTCCCTACACGTGCCGCCTTGCCCCTCTTCCCTACACGTGCCGCCTTGCCCCTCTTCCCTACACGTGCCGCCTTGCCCCTCTTCCCTACACGTGCCGCCTTGCCCCTCTTCCCTACACGTGCCGCCTTGCTCCTCTTCCCTACACGTGCCGCCTTGCCCCTCTTCCCTACACGTGCCGCCTTGCTCCTCTCCCCTACACGTGCCGCCTTGCCCCTCTCCCCTACACGTGCCGCCTTGCCCCTCTTCCCTACACGTGCCGCCTTGCCCCTCTTCCCTACACGTGCCGCCTTGCTCCTCTCCCCTACACGTGCCGCCTTGCTCCTCTCCCTTACACGTGCCGCCTTGCTCCTCTCCCCTACACGTGCCGCCTTGCTCCTCTTCCCTACACGTGCCGCCTTGCCCCACTTCCCTACACGTGCCGCCTTGCCCCTCTTCCCTACACGTGCCGCCTTGCTCCTCTCCCCTACACGTGCCGCCTTGCTCCTCTCCCTTACACGTGCCGCCTTGGTCTAGCCTCGGTTCACGGCCCAACCGCTACCACGTTTTTCTTATCACATTTATAATTGTGTATTGATTCAGCTTCATCTATTTAAATGGTTGGCGACTCTTAACTCAATTCTGTCTAGCGTTTATGTGACTCATTTGCGTCTAGTTTCTGTACATGATCTTCGTTCTGAATTTCCCAGCTTTAAACACTGCTTCTTTATCTGCTTGGTCAAGTCCCGTTGGAATTTTGTTGCTGTCATGTTATCTTGAAGTGATTTCGGGGCTTAGCGTCTTCGCGGCCCGGTCCTCGACCAGGCCTCCTTTTTGGTACACATTCCCAGGAAGCAGCCCGTAGCAGCTGTCTAACTCCCAGGTACCTATTTACTGCTCGGTGATCCCCCTCACGGTATGTTTTATAGCGGACTTCTTGTTCCTGTTTGTATTCTCATTGCATTTAGCTGAGTTAAAGTCTTAAAGCCATTTATTCGACCACCTCTGGAGTGTCAAGTTTTCCTTACAGGGTATTGCAATCCCAGTTTCTTCTGAGTCTGTTTATTAGTTTGACTTAATCTGAAATCATTGATGTGAAGTGATTAATATCCACTGTCAAGTAGTTGTCACATAATGAAAACTGGATTGGCTCTCGCACCGGCTCTGTTTTCCTTCTGAGAGGTACTCCTTCATCAACTTGAATACTTCTCCTCCTCCACTGTGAGGAAGTCCAGGTATATCCAGTGTGGCCATGTTGTTCATACCATATCCCTCCCTCCTTCCCTCCATCCCGGTCTCCCTCCCTCCTTCCCTCCATCCCGGTCTCCCCCTCCCTCCCCTCTCCCTCCCTCATTCCCCCCTCATTCCCTCCCTCCTTCCCTCCATCCCGGTCTCCCTCCTTCCCTCCCTCTCCCTCCCTCCCTCCCTCCATTCCCTCCCTCATTCCCTCCCTCCGGTCTCCTTCCCTCCCTCCTTCCCTCCCTCCCTCTCCTTCCCTCCCTCCTTCCCCCCCTCCCCTCTCCCTCCTTCCCTCCCTCCCTCCCTCCCTCCCTCCCTCCCCTCCCTCCCTCCCTCCCCCGGTCCCTCCCTCCCTCCTCCCTCCCCTCCCTCCCTCCCGGTCTCCCTCCCTCCTTCCCTCCCTCTCTCCCTCCCTCCCTCCCTCTCTCCCTCCTTCCCTCCCTCCTTCCCTCCCTCCCTCTCCCTTCCCTCCCTCCTTCCCTCCCTCCCTCTCCCTCCTTCCCTCCCTCCTTCCCTCCCTCCTTCCCTCCCTCCTTCCCTCCCTTCCCTCCCTCCTCTCTCCTTCCCTCCCTCCTTCCCTCCCTCCCTCTCCCTCCTTCCCTCCCTCCTTCCCTCCCTCCTTCCCTCCCTCCTTCCCTCCCTCCTTCCCTCCCTCCCTCTCCCTTCCCTCCCTCCTTCCCTCCCTCCCTCTCCCTCCTTCCCTCCCTCCTTCCCTCCCTCTCCCTCCCTCCCTCCCTCCCTCCCTCCCTCCCTCCCTCTCTCCCTCCTTCCCTCCCTCTCTCCCTTCCTTCCCTCCCTCCTCCCTCCCTCCCTCCCTCCCTCCCTCCCTCCCTCCCCCTCTCCCCTCCCTCCCTCCTTCCCTCCCTCCTTCCCTCCCTCCTTCCCTCCCTCCCTCCCTCCCTCCTTCCCTCCCTCCCTCTCCCTTCCCTCCCTCCTTCCCTCCCTCCCTCTCTCCCTCCTTCCCTCCCCTCTCCCTCCCTCCCTCCCCTCTCTCCCTCCCTCTCTCCCCCTCGGTGTCCACGTCCCTCCCACAATTACTCCCACTAAATGTTCATTGTCTATACGTGATTACAAGAGTTAATGTTGGGATTTTGTCTTGTTATTGTCCCGCTCCGGTGACAATGTTGGGGTTTTGTCTTGTTATTGTCCCGCTCCGGTGACAATGTTGGGGTTTTGTCTTGTTATTGTCCCGCTCCGGTGACAATGTTGGGGTTTTGTCTTGTTATTGTCCCGCTCCGGTGACAATGTTGGGGTTTTGTCTTGTTATTGTCCCGCTCCGGTGACAATGTTGGGGTTTTGTCTTGTTATTGTCCCGCTCCGGTGACAATGTTGGGGTTTTGTCTTGTTATTGTCCCGCTCCGGTGACAATGTTGGGGTTTTGTCTTGTTATTGTCCCGCTCCGGTGACAATGAATTTGTTTTCCAGTTTGTTTTGTGCTGTGCTCACCTAGTTGTGCCAGCGGGGGTTGAGCTTCCACTCTTTGGTCCCGCCTCTTAACATTCGGTCAACTGGTGTACTAGTTCCTATGTCTACTGGGCTCTGTCATATCTACTTTTGAAACCATGTATGGAGTCTGCCTCCACCACATCACTTCATAATGCATTCTATTTCTTAACTCTGACACTGAAAAAAATCTTTCTAATGTCTGCGTGGCTCATTTGGGTACTCGGTTTCCACCTGTGTCCCCTTGTGTGAGTACCACCCGAGTTAAACAGTCTGTTTTCATCTACCCTGTGAATTCGCCTGAGAATTTTTTATGTGGTAATCATGTCTCCCCTTACTCTTGTATCCTCCAACGACGTGAGTTGCAATTCACACAGCCTTTTTTTAATAACTGATACCTCAAAGTTTTATGACTAGTCTTGTGGCGTACCTTTGAACCTTGTCCAACCTCGTTTTATCTTTCACAAGGTATGGACACAATACTGGAGCTGCGTACTCCGTGATTAGTCTTACATATGTGGAGAACAAGGTTCTAAATGATTTCTTACACAAATTTCTTAAGGTCTTTCTGGTGTTAGCCAGCCTCGCATACACCGCTGATGATATGCTTTTTTATGTGGGCTTCAGGAGTTCGTCTTCCATTCGGTATCCCGTGTCTGGCCTCCTCCCTCCACCTACCTTCATTACTTTATATTTACTGGAATTAAGCTAATAGCAATTCGTTGAGCCATTCCTACAAGTTGCCAAGGTCATCTTGTAGCCTCTTGCAATCTTCCTGTCTTAATCCTCCTCATAATTCTTGCATCATCAGCAAACATTGAGAGGAACGAGTGTATTCTCTCTGGGAGATTATTTACATTGATCAGAATCAGGATAGGACCGAGGACTGAGCCCTGTGGGACTCCATTGGTAACACCTTGCCAGTCTGAGACCTCACCCCTCACAGTCACTCGCTGTCTTCTGATGCTTAGGTACTCCCTTATCCAGTGGAGTACCTTCCCTTTCACCCCTACCTGCATTTCCAGTTGTGCACTACTCGCTGATGGGATACTCTGTCAAAGGCTTTCTGGCCATCCAAAGATTCGCAGTCTGCCCAACCCCTTCTTCCTTGCCTGACTTGTGTCGCCCGGTCATAGAATTCTATTAACCCTGTGATGCATGATTTGCCATCCCTGAACCCATGCTGATGTGTTACAAAGTTCCTTCTCTCCAGATGTTCTTCTAGTTTTCTTCTTCATCACCTTGCATAGTATGTAGTCTAGGGACACTGGCCTGTAGTTCAGTGCCTCCTACCTGTCACCCTTGTATATCGGGATTACATTAACCGTCTTCCAAATTGTTGGCTGTTCACCTGTTACCAGTAATTTGTAATACACCATTGAGAGGGGAAGGCACAGTGCTTCTGCTCCCTCTATTAGCATCCACGTTGAGATTCCGTCTGGGCCAACAGCTTCTGCCACATGTAACTCGAGCAAATAGTTCCTTACCTCCCCGCTGGTAATCTCAAACTCCTG
>NW_025563218.1:30000-72500 GCF_020424385.1 Procambarus clarkii
ACAGTGGCTGGCCGCCCTCACCACTCCCACAGTGGCTGGCCGCCCACACCCCTCCCACAGTGGCTGGCCGCCCTCACCCCTCCCACAGTGGCTGGCCGCCCACACCCCTCCCACAGTGGCTGGCCGCCCACACCCCTCCCACAGTGGCTGGCCGCCCTCACCCCTCCCACAGTGGCTGGCCGCCCTCCCACACCACCTCCCACAGTGGCTGGCCGCCCACACCCCTCCCACAGTGGCTGGCCGCCCTCACCCCTCCCACAGTGGCTGGCCGCCCACACCCCTCCCACAGTGGCTGGCCGCCCACACCCCTCCCACAGTGGCTGGCCGCCCTCACCACTCCCACAGTGGCTGGCCGCCCACACCACTCCCACAGTGGCTGGCCGCCCTCACCACTCCCACAGTGGCTGGCCGCCCACACCCCTCCCACAGTGGCTGGCCGCCCACACCCCTCCCACAGTACTCACCTAGTTGTGCTTGCGGGGGTTGAGCTTTGGCTCTTTGGTCCCGCCTCTCAACTGTCAATCAACTGGTGTACAGGTTCCTGAGCCTACTGGGCTCTATCATATCTACATTTGAAACTGTGTATGGAGTCAGCCTCCACCACATCACTGCCTAATGCATTCCATCTGTTAACTACTCTGACACTGAAAAAGTTCTTTCTAACGTCCCTGTGGCTCATTTGGGTACTCAGTTTCCACCTGTGTCCCCTTGTTCGCGTACCACCCGTGTTAAACAGTTTATCTTTATCTACCCTGTCAATTCCTCTGAGAATTTTGTAGGTAGTGATCATGTCTCCCCTAACTCTTCTGTCTTCCAGTGTCGTGAGGTTCAGTTCCAGTAATCTTTCCTCATAGCTCATTCCTCTCAGCTCGGGGACTAGCCTGGTGGCATACCTCTGAACCTTTTCTAACTTCGTTTTGTGTTTGACTAGATGTGGACTCCATGCTGGAGCCGCATATTCCAGTATTGGTCTGACATATGAGGTATACAAGGTTCTGAATGATTCCTTACACAAGTTTCTGAAGGCAGTTCTTATGTTCGCCAGCCTTGCATACGCCGCTGATGTTATCCTTTTGATGTGGGCTTCAGGGGACAGGTCTGGTGTGATATCAACCCCCAGATCTTTCTTTCGTCCTGACTCCTGAAGGATTTCCTCTCCCAGCTGGTACCTTGTGTTTGGCCTCCTGCTCCCTACGCCTATCTTCATCACTTTGCACTTGCTCGAGTTAAACTCTAGTAGCCATTTGTTGGACCATTCCTTCAGTCTGTCCAGGTCATTCTGTAGCCTCTTGCTGTCCTCCTCTGTCTTAATCCTTCTCATAATTTTAGCATCATCAGCAAACATTGAGAGGAATGAGTCTATACCTTCTGGAAGATCATTCACGTATATCAGAAACAGGATAGGTCCGAGTACAGAGCCCTGTGGGACTCCGCTGGTGACATCACGCCAGTCTGAGGTCTCACCCCTCACAGTAACTCTGCTTCCTGTTGTTTAGGTACTCCCTTATCCACTGGAGCACCCTACCACTTACTCCAGCTTGTTTCTCCAACTTATGCAACAGTCTCTTATGGGGTACTGTGTCAAAAGCTTTCTGACAGTCCAAGAAAATGCAGTCTGCCCATCCTTCTCTTTCTTGCTTAATGCTTGTTGCTTGGTCATAGAATTCTATTAAACCTGTGAGACACGACTTGCCATCCCTGAACCCATGCTGGTGGTGTGTTACAAAGTCCCTTCTCTCCAGATGTGCTACCAGGCTTTTTCTCACGATCTTCTCCATCACCTTGCATGGTATACAAGTTAAGGACACTGGCCTGTAGTTTAGGGACTCTTGCCTATCCCCCTTTTTGTAGACTTACTATACACCATAGAGAGTGGCACGCAAAGTGCTTCTGCCCCCTCGTTTAGCATCCATCGTGAGATTCCATCAGATCCAACAGCCTCAGTCACTTCTAGATCAAGCAGATGCATCCTAACCTCATCTCTGGTAATTTCAGTATCTTCCAAGTCTCTTTCATTTATCGCCGCCCCCTCTTAGTTCAGGTGTATGTGACTTGTCCTTGTTGGGCTTGTTCCCAGCCCTGTTGTCGTGGGCGGTGTTCTCCTGCTTCTCACACACCTCTCTCACTTTCACACATCACTTTCGCACCTCCATTATATATATATATATATATATATATATATATATATAGAGAAAAACACAGAGACACACAGAGAAAAACAAAAGTCAGTCAAGTACAGGCAATTAGATCAAAGGTACAATTTCGTTCCAATAGGGTCTGAGACCCTAGGCCCATGGGGTGAGAGTGCAAGAAGGTTTCTTAAGGATCTTGGTTCCAAGCTCATTGACACCACAAGAGACCCTAGAGCAGCAAGTTTTCTCTTTCAGCGCCTCAGTGTCGCGATCCAGAGGGGAAATGCCCGCTGCATCCTCGGTTCCTGCCCGGCGTCGGAGGAGTTCGAGGAAATCTACAGCCTCTAGGAAGCGAACTTTTTCTTGTGTCCTCTTAATGTTCATTTTTTGTATAAAATCAGATATGTAACTATATATATATATATATATATATATATATATATATATATATATATATATATATATATATATATATATATATAATGTCGTACCTAGTAGCCAGAACGCACTTCTCAGCCTACTATGTAAGGCCCGATTTGCCTAATAAGCCAAGTTTTCATGAAATAATAGTTTTTCGGCTACCTAACCTACCTAACCTAACCTAACCTAACTTTTTTGGCTACCTAACCTAACCTAACCTATAAAGATAGGTTAGGTTAGGTTAGGTAGGGTTGGTTAGGTTCGGTCATATAACTACGTTAATTTTAACTCCAATAAAAAAAAAATTAACCTCATACATAATGAAATGGGTAGCTTTATCATTTCATAAGAAAAAAATTAGAGAAAATATATTAATTCAGGAAAACTTGGCTTATTAGGCAAATCGGGCCTTGCATAGTAGGCTGAGAAGTGCGTTCTGGCTACTAGGTACGACATATATGTATATAATATATATATATATATATATATATATATATATATATATATATATATATATATATATATATATATATATATATGTGTGTATATCACGAAAATAAACACGTGATTAAGAATGTGACAATGTCAGACCTCGGAGGAAAAATGAAACAGGAAATTTCCTTAAGTACTTTCGTATATTTAATATACGAAAGTACTTAAGGAAATTTCCTGTTTCATTTTTCCTCCGAGGTCTGACATTGTCATATATATATATATATATATATATATATATATATATATATATATATATATATATATATATATATATATATATATATATATATATATATATATATAATCACATTTCGCTAGCACAAATGTGACTCACATTTCTTGACAACAGTGAAATCACAATATCGTAATATCAATTTAAATCATTTTGAGATAATAAAGTGGCCTCACCTGTGGGCCTGGTGACCCTGCCACACCACGAGGAAGAGGCGCCACGTGATCACGTCCAACCTGTTTACAAGACATCAATTGAGTCATTCTTGTATAACAAAGACTTAAGGCTTGAATTAACAAATTATATTTCAAGTTACTAACAGTACATTTGTTTTCCTTACTCTGTAACAACTGTAATAATGTCCAATTACAGATATGACTCAATAATGGTGTCCAGTACACAGGGCAACAGTTCGGGCCAATGGTGTGACATGTTATCGTTAATGGGGTTGTGAAGGGTGCAGCGACTCCATAAGTCTACCATTAACAGAAAAAATCCACAAGGACCGTGACTAGGATTCGAACCTGCGTCTGGGAGCATCCCAGACACTGCCTTAATCGTGTGAGAGGCAGTGTCTGGGATACTCCCGGACGCAGGTTCGAATCCCCGTCACGGCCCTTGTGGATTTGTTCATTTGATGCATCACGTTACTGAGATCTCTGTGTACTACCATTAACAGCTTCGTCTGGCGCCACTTGATTCTTGTTGTGAATACATTTTGTGTGACATTTGTATGAGGAAGGTATGACCTTTGGTTACCTGTGTACAGGAGCGGTGGGTGTTGAGCTGCGGGTGTTGGTCGGTGGGAGGCGAGTGCCTGGGACAGGTGAGGAGGCTGCAGGAACTTAGGTGTGTGTGAGTGACAGAGGGCGGTGGGCGCCGTGTTCCTTCATGTAGAGTACAGCTGAGTGTGAGAGGCGGCCCCCAGGGGCACTGGCACTCCTGCAGGCAGGCTCCAGTGCCGCCTGAAGCTGCTTAAACTCTCCCGCCGCTTTCACTACTTGAGTTACGTAACTCTGTAATCCTAGTGAAGCTGTACTGCTGTCTTCACTCGCTCGGTACAGTGTGTGTGTGTGTGTGTGTGTGTGTGTACTTACCTAGTTGCCTAGTTATACTTACGTAGTTGTACATGCGGGGATTGAGCTCTGGCTCTTTGGTCCCGCCTCTCAACTGTCAATCAACTGATGTATAGGTTCCTGAGCCTACTGGGCTCTATCATATCAACATTTGAAACTGTGTATAGAGTCAGCCTCCACCACATCACTGCCTAATGCATTCCATTTGTCAACCACTCTTGACACTAAAAAAGTTCTTTCTAATGTCTCTATAACTCATTTGAACACTCAATTTCCACCTGTGTCCCTCTAGTGTGTGTGCCCCTTGTGTTAAATAACCTGTCTTTATCTACCCTATCAATTCCTTTGAGAATCTTGTATATGTTGATCATGTCCCTCCTAACTCTTCAGTCTTCCAGCAACGTGAGTCTCTCCTCGTAGCTCATACCTCTCAGTTTGGGTACTAGTTTGGTGGCAAACCTTTGAACTTTTTCCAGTTAAGTCTTATGCGTGACTAAATGTGGACTCCATGCTGGAACTGCATACTCCAGTATTGGTCTGACATATGTGGTATTCAAAGTTCTGAATGATTCCTTACACAAGTTTCTCTAGGCCGTTTTTCTGTTGGTCAACCTGGCCCGCGCGCGCGCGCGTGCGTGTGTGTGTGTGTGTGTGTGTGTGTGTGTGTGTGTGTGTGTGTGTGTGTGTGTGTATTCACCTAGTTGTGCTTGGGGGTTGAGCTCTGTTCTTTCGGCCCGCCTCTCAACTGTCAATCAATCAACTGTTACTTACTACTTTTTTCACACACACACACACACACACACACACACACACACACACACACACACACACACACACACACACACGCACGCACGCACGCACGCACGCACACCTATTTGGTGATCACTCACCTATTTGTACTCACCTATTTGTACTTGCAGGATCGAGCATTGTCTCTTGGATCCCACCTTTCTAGTCATCGGTTGTTTACAGCAATGACTCCTGTCGCATTTCCCATCATATCTAGTTTTAAAATTATGAATAGTTTGCTTCCACAACCTGCTCCTTATGTGCATTCCATTTTTCCACTACTCTCACGCTAAAAGAAAACTTCCTAACATCTGTGACTCATCTGAGTTTCCAGCTTCCACCCGTGTCCCCTCGTTCTGTTACTATTACGTGTGAACATTTCATCTATGTTCACTGTCAATTCCCCCCCCCCCCCCGAGTATTTTATTCGTTCCTATCATATCCCCCCCCCCTCTCCCTTTTTTCTACTGTCATAAGATTCAGTTCCTTCAGGCGCTCTTCATATCCCATCCCTCGTAACTCTGGAACAAGCTTCGTCGCAAGCTTTTGAACCTTTTCCAGTTTCCTTATGCGTTTCTTCAGGTGGGGGCTCCATGATGGCGCGGCATACTCCAAGACTGGTCTCACGTAGGCAGTGTAAAGCGCCCTAAAAGCCTCCTCACTTAGGTTTCTGAATGATGTTCTAACTTTTGCCAGTGTAGAGTACGCTGCTGTCGTTATCCTATTTATATGTGCCTCAGGAGATAGATTAGGTGTTACGTCCACTCTCGGGTCTCTCTCTCGAATCATCACAGGTAGGCAGTTCCCCTTCATTGTGTACTGTCCCTTTGGTCTCCTATCACCTGATCCCATTTCCATAACTTTACATTTACTCGTGTTGAACTCCAGTAGCCATTTCTCTGACCATCTCTGCAATTTGTCCAGGTCCTCTTGGAGGATCCAACAATCCTCATCTGTCACAACTCTTCTCATTAACTTTGCGTCATCCGCGAACATTGACATGTAGGATTCCACTCCTGTAAACATATCATTTACGTAAATTAGAAATAGAACTGGTTCCAGCACCGATCCTTGAGGTACTCCACTCGTTACTGTTCGCCAGTCAGACTTCTCTCCCCTTACCATTACTCTCTGGCTCCTTCCTGTTAGGTAGTTCCTTACCCATGCTAGGGCCTTTCTGCTTACTGCTGCCTGCTTCTCAAGTTTGAATAGCAGTCTCATGTGCGGTACTGTGTCAAAGGCCTTTTGGCAGTCTAGAAATATGCAGTCTGCCCAACCTTCTCTGTCCTGTCTTATCCCCGTTATTTTATCATAGAATTACAAAAGATTTCTTAGGCATGATTTCCCTGTCCAGAACCCATGTTGGTGTTTGTTTACAAACCTAACGTTCTCCAGGTGTGCAACAAGTTTTAGCCTAATTTATTTTTTCAAGTATTTTACAGGGGATGCTTGTCAGTGATACCGTTAAGTGCCTCCTCCCTATCGCCTTTCTTGAAAATCGGTACGACATTTGCCTTCTTCCAGCAACTGGGCAATTCTCCCGACATAAGTGACTCATTAAAGATCATTGCCAGAGGCACGCTGAGGACCTGCGCTGCCTCTTTTAATATCCATGGTGATACTTTGTCTGGTCCAACTGCTTTAGTTACATCCAGTGTTGTCAACTGTTTCATTACCTCCTCTGCTGTCACCTCTATATCTGATAGTTTTTCATCTAGGGTAATCTCTTCTAACAATGGGAGCCACTCAGGCTCGGTAGTGAACACTCCATGGAAACTGGCATTCAGTACCTCGCAAATTTCCTTGTCACTTTCTGTATATGCCCCCTCTGTTTTCCTTAGTCTTGTCACTTGGTCGTTCACCGACATTTTCCTTCTTATATGATTATGTAATAATTTAGGTTGCTTTTTCGCTTTGATTGCAATATCATTCTCATAATTTTTTCCGATACTCGTCTCATGTTAATGTAATCATTCCTAGCTCTGTTGCATCTGATCCTGTTGTCCTCTGTCCTTTGTCTTCTGTACTTCCTCCACTCCCTCCTGCTTCTCACTTTTGCTTCCTGACACTGTCTGTTAAACCATAGGTTATTATATTCCCTCCTGCTTTTTTCCTTAACTGTTGGTATAAATCTCTCGTCAGACTCCTTGTATTTCCATATGACTTGGTTCATCATATCTTACACTGTTTTTCCTCTAAGTTCTTCCTCCCACTGCACTTCTCCCAGGTAGTCCCTTATCCTCCTGTAGTCCCCTTTCCTTTAGTCAACTCTCCTTCCCCAGACCTCTTGTCCTGGGGTCAGAATTTTGAGTTGTAATCATGTAGTCAAACACTAGGACACAACGGTCATTGGCCCCTAGTGTGTGTGTGTGTGTACTCATCTAATTGTACTCACCTAATTGTGCTTGCGGGGGTTGAGCTCTGGCTCTTTCGTCCCGCCTCTCAACCGTCAATCAACAGGTGTACAGGTTCCTGAGCCTACTGGGCTCTATCATATCCACACTTGAAACTGTGTATGGAGTACAGTACAGTACTGTACTCCTGGTCAGTACACCACCAAGCACACACACTGGGGTCAGTACACCACCAAGCGCACACACACGGGGGTCAGTACACCACCAAGCACACACACACTGGGGTCAGTACACCGCCAAGCACACACACACGGGGGTCAGTACACCACCAAGCACACACACTGGGGTCAGTACACCACCAAGCACACACACACTGGGGTCAGTACACCACCAAGCACACACACACGGGGGTCAGAACACCACCAAGCACACACACACGGGGTCAGTACACCACCAAGCACACACACGGGGGTCAGTACACCACCAAGCACACACACACTGGGGTCAGTACACCACCAAGCACACACACACGGGGGTCAGTACACCACCAAGCACACACACGGGGGTCAGTACACCACCAAGCACACACACACGGGGGTCAGTACACCACCAAGCACACACACACACACGGGTCAGTACACCACCAAGCACACACACACGGGGGTCAGTACACCACCAAGCACACACACACGGGGGTCAGTACACCACCAAGCACACACACACACTGGTCAGTACACCACCAAGCACACACACGGGGTCAGTACACCACCAAGCACACACACTGGGGTCAGTACACCACCAAGCACACACACTGGGGTCAGTACACCACCAAGCACACACACACGGGGGTCAGTACACCACCAAGCACACACACGGGGGTCAGTACACCACCAAGCACACACACACGGGGGTCAGTACACCACCAAGCACACACACACGGGGGTCAGTACACCACCAAGCACACACACACACACGGGGGTCAGCACACCACCAAGCACACACACGGGGGTCAGTACACCACCAAGCACACACACACGGGGGTCAGTACACCACCAAGCACACACACACGGGGGTACACCACCAAGCAGCACACACACGGGGGTCAGTACACCACCAAGTCAGTACACACACACACGGGGGTCAGTACACCACCAAGCACACACACACGGGGGTCAGTACCAAGCACACACCACGGGGGTCAGTACACCACCAAGCACACACCCTGGGGTCAGTACACCACCAAGCACACACACACGGGGGTCAGTACACCACCAAGCACACACGGGGGTCAGTACACCACCAAGCACACACACACGGGGGTCAGTACACCACCAAGCACACACACACACTGGGGTCAGTACACCACCAAGCACACACACACGGGGGTCAGTACACCACCAAGCACACACACACGGGGGTCAGTACACCACCAAGCACACACACACGGGGGTCAGTACACCACCAAGCACACACACACGGGGGTCAGTACACCACCAAGCACACACACACGGGGGTCAGTACACCACCAAGCACACACACACTGGGGTCAGTACACCACCAAGCACACACACACGGGGGTCAGTACACCACCAAGCACACACACACGGGGGTCAGTACACCACCAAGCACACACACACGGGGGTCAGTACACCACCAAGCACACACACACGGGGGTCAGTACACCACCAAGCACACACACACGGGGGTCACACACAAGGGGGTCAGTACACCACCAAGCACACACACACGGGGGTCAGTACACCACCAAGCACACACACACGGGGGTCAGTACACCACCAAGCACACACACACGGGGGTCAGTACACCACCAAGCACACACACACGGGGGTCAGTACACCACCAAGCACACACACACGGGGGTCAGTACACCACCAAGCACACACACACGGGGGTCAGTACACCACCAAGCACACACACACGGGTCAGTACACCACCAAGCACACACACACGGGGGTCAGTACACCACCAAGCACACACACACACACGGGTCAGTACACCACCAAGCACACACACGGGTCAGTACACCACCAAGCACACACACACGCGGGTCAGTACACCACCAAGCACACACACACGGGGGTCAGTACACCACCAAGCACACACACACGGGGGTCAGTACACCACCAAGCACACACACACGGGGGTCAGTACACCACCAAGCACACACACACGGGGGTCAGTACACCACCAAGCACACACACACGGGGGTCAGTACACCACCAAGCACACACACACACGGGGGTCAGTACACCACCAAGCACACACACACGGGGGTCAGTACACCACCAAGCACACACACACGGGGGTCAGTACACCACCAAACACACACACTGGGGTCAGTACACCACCAAGCACACACACACGGGGGTCAGTACACCACCAAGCACCACACACACACGGGGTCAGTACACCACCAAGCACACACACACGGGGGTCAGTACACCACCAAGCACACACACACACACACAAGGGGGTCAGTACACCACCAAGCACACACACACGGGGGTCAGTACACCACCAAGCACACACACACACACACACACACGGGGGTCAGTACACCACCAAGCACACACACACTGGGGTCAGTACACCACCAAGCACACACACACGGGGGTCAGTACACCACCAAGCACACACACACGGGGGTCAGTACACCACCAAGCACACACACACGGGGGTCAGTACACCACCAAGCACACACACACGGGGTCAGTACACCACCAAGCACACACACACGGGGGTCAGTACACCACCAAGCACACACACACACGGGGGTCAGTACACCACCAAGTACACCACACACACACGGGGGTCAGTACACCACCAAGCACACACACACTGGGGTCAGTACACCACCAAGCACACACACACACGGGGGTCAGTACACCACCAAGCACACACACACGGGGGTCAGTACACCACCAAGCACACACACTGGGGTCAGTACACCACCAAGCACACACGGGGGTCAGTACACCACCAAGCACACACACACACGGGGGTCAGTACACCACCAAGCACACACACACACGGGTCAGTACACCACCAAGCACACACACGGGGGTCAGTACACCACCAAGCACCAACACACACACGGGGGTCAGTACACCACCAAGCACACACACGGGGGTCAGTACACCACCAAGCACACACACGGGTCAGTACACCACCAAGCACACACACACACGGGGGTCAGTACACCACCAAGCACACACACACACGGGGGTCAGTACACCACCAAGCACACACACGGGGGTCAGTACACCACCAAGCACACACACACACACGGGGGTCAGTACACCACCAAGCACACACACACACACACACAAGGGGGTCAGTACACCACCAAGCACACACACACACACGGGGGTCAGTACACCACCAAGCACACACACACACGGGGGTCAGTACACCACCAAGCACACACACACACGGGGGTCAGTACACCACCAAGCACACACACACACGGGGGTCAGTACACCACCAAGCACACACACACACACGGGGGTCAGTACACCACCAAGCACACACACACACGGGGGTCAGTAGCACACACACACGGGGGTCAGTACACCACCAACACACACACACGGGGGTCAGTACAACCACCAACACACACACACACGGGGGTCAGTACACCACCAAGCACACACACACGGGGGTCAGTACACCACCAAGCACACACACACACGGGGGTCAGTACACACCAAGGGGTCAGTACACCACCAAGCAAGCACACACACACGGGGGTCAGTACACCACCAAGCACCACACACACACACGGGGGTCAGTACACCACACACACACGGGGGTCAGTACACCACCAACACACACACACGGGGGTCAGTACACCACCAGTACACCACCAAGCACACACACACACGGGGGTCAGTACACCACCAAGCACACACACACGGGGGTCAGTACACCACCAAGCACACACACACACGGGGGTCAGTACACCACCAAGCACACACACACACGGGGGTCAGTACACCACCAAGCACACACACACGGGGGTCAGTACACCACCAAGCACACACACACACGGGGGTCAGTACACCACCAAGCACACACACACACGGGGGTCAGTACACCACCAAGCACACACACACGGGGGTCAGTACACCACCAAGCACACACACACACGGGGGTCAGTACACCACCAAGCACACACACACGGGGGTCAGTACACCACCAAGCACACACACACGGGGGTCAGTACACCACACGGGGGTCAGTACACCACCAAGCACACACACACGGGGGTCAGTACACCACCAAGCACACACACACGGGGGTCAGTACACCACCAGCACACCACCGGGGGTCAGTACACCACCAACACACACACACGGGGGTCAGTACACCACCAAGCACACCACACACGGGGGTCAGTACACCACCAAGCACACACACACGGGGGTCAGTACACCACCAAGCACACACACACGGGGGTCAGTACACCACCAAGCACACACACACGGGGGTCAGTACACCACCAAGCACACACACACGGGGGTCAGTACACCAAGCACACACACACGGGGGTCAGTACACCACCAAGCGCACACACACGGGGGTCAGTACACCACCAAGCCCACACACACACGGGGGTCAGTACACCACCAAGCACACACACGGGGGTCAGTACACCACCAAGCACACACACACACGGGGGTCAGTACACCACCAACACACACACACTGGTCAGTACACCACCAAGGGTCAGTACACCACCAGCACACACACACGGGGGTCAGTACACACACACACAAGCACACACACGGGGGTCAGTACACCACCAAGCACACACACACGGGGGTCAGTACACCACCAAGCACACACACACGGGGGTCAGTACACCACCAAGCACACACACACGGGGGTCAGTACACCACCAAGCACACACACAGTACACCACCAAGGGGTCAGTACACCACCAAGCACACACACACACGGGGGTCAGTACACCACCAAGCGCACACACACGGGGGTCAGTACACCACCAAGCACACACGGGGGTCAGTACACCACCAAGCACACACACACTGGGGTCAGTACACCACCAAGCACACACACACACGGGGGTCAGTACACCACCAAGCACACACACACACGGGGGTCAGTACACCACCAAGCACACACACGGGGGTCAGTACACCACCAAGCACACACACACGGGGGTCAGTACACCACCAAGCACACACACACACGGGGGTCAGTACACCACCAAGCACACACACACACGGGGGTCAGTACACCACCAAGCACACACACACGGGGGTCAGTACACCACCAAGCACACACACACACGGGGGTCAGTACACCACCAAGCACACACACACACGGGGGTCAGTACACCACCAAGCACACACACACACGGGGGTCAGTACACCACCAACCACACACACACACGGGTCAGTACACCACCAAGCACACACACACACGGGGGTCAGTACACCACCAAGCACACACACACACGGGGGTCAGTACACCACCAAGCACACACACACACGGGGGTCAGCACCAGTACACCACCAAGCACACACACGGGGGTCAGTACACCACCAAGCACACACACACGGGGGTCAGTACACCACCAAGCACACACACACACGGGGGTCAGTACACCACCAAGCACACACACACGGGGGTCAGTACACCACCAAGCACACACACGGGTCAGTACACCACCAAGCACACACACACACACGGGGGTCAGTACACCACCAAGCACACACACACACTGGTCAGTACACCACCAAGCACACACACACACGGGGGTCAGTACACCACCAAGCACACACGGGTCAGTACACCACCAAGCACACACACACGGGTCAGTACACCACCAAGCACACACACACCACCAAGCACACACACACGGGTCAGTACACACCACCAAGTACACCACCAAGCACACACACACACACGGGTCAGTACACCACAAGCACACACAGTACACCACCAAGCACACACACACACACGGGTCAGTACACACCACCAAGCACACACGGGTCAGTACACCACCAAGCACACACACACACTGGTCAGTACACCACCAAGCACACACACACACGGGTCAGTACACCACCAAGCACACACGGGTCAGTACACCACCAAGCACACACGGGTCAGTACACCACCAAGCACACACACACACTGGTCAGTACACCACCAAGCACACACACACACTGGTCAGTACACCACCAAGCACACACACACACGTACACCACCAAGCACACACACACACGGGTCAGTACACCACCAAGCACACACACACGGGTCAGTACACCACCAAGCACACACACACACTGCGGTCAGTACACCACCAAGCACACACACACACGGGGGTCAGTACACCACCAAGCACACACACACACGGGGGTCAGTACACCACCAAGCACACACACACGGGGTCAGTACACCACCAAGCACACACACACACGGGTCAGTACACCACCAAGCACACACACACGGGTCAGTACACCACCAAGCACACACACACACGGGTCAGTACACCACCAAGCACACACACACGGGGGTCAGTACACCACCAAGCACACACACACGGGGGTCAGTACACCACCAAGCACACACACACGGGTCAGTACACCACCAAGCACACACACACGGGGGTCAGTACACCACCAAGCACACACACACGGGGGTCAGTACACCACCAAGCACACACACACACGGGTCAGTACACCACCAAGCACACACACACACGGGTCAGTACACCACCAAGCACACACACACGGGGGTCAGTACACCACCAAGCACACACACACGGGTCAGTACACCACCAAGCACACACACACGGGGGTCAGTACACCACCAAGCACACACACACGGGTCAGTACACCACCAAGCACACACACACACACGGGTCAGTACACCACCAAGCACACACACACACTCGGGTCAGTACACCACCAAGCACACACGGGTCAGTACACCACCAAGCACACACACACACACGGGTCAGTACACCACCAAGCACACACACACACACGGGTCAGTACACCACCAAGCACACACACACGGGGGTCAGTACACCACCAAGCACACACACACGGGGGTCAGTACACCACCAAGCACACACACACACTGGTCAGTACACCACCAAGCACACACACACACGGGGGTCAGTACACCACCAAGCACACACACACACTGGGGTCAGTACACCACCAAGCACACACACACACGGGTCAGTACACCACCAAGCACACACACGGGGGTCAGTACACCACCAAGCACACACACACGGGGGTCAGTACACCACCAAGCACACACACGGGGGTCAGTACACCACCAAGCACACACACACACGGGTCAGTACACCACCAAGCACACACACACTGGGGTCAGTACACCACCAAGCACACACACACTGGGGTCAGTACACCACCAAGCACACACACACGGGGGTCAGTACACCACCAAGCACACACACGGGGGTCAGTACACCACCAAGCACACACACACACACGGGTCAGTACACCACCAAGCACACACGGGTCAGTACACCACCAAGCACACACACACTGGGGTCAGTACACCACCAAGCACACACACACGGGGGTCAGTACACCACCAAGCACACACACACTCGGGTCAGTACACCACCAAGCACACACACACGGGGGTCAGTACACCACCAAGCACACACACGGGGGTCAGTACACCACCAAGCGCACACACACGGGGGTCAGTACACCACCAAGCACACACACACGGGGGTCAGTACACCACCAAGCACACACGGGGGTCAGAACACCACCAAACACACACACACGGGGGTCAGTACACCACCAAGCACACACACACGGGTCAGTACACCACCAAGCACACACACACACGGGTCAGTACACCACCAAGCACACACACACGGGGGTCAGTACACCACCAAGCACACACACACGGGGGTCAGTACACCACCAAGCACACACACACGGGGGTCAGTACACCACCAAGCACACACACACGGGGGTCAGTACACCACCAAGCACACACACACGGGGGTCAGTACACCACCAAGCACACACACACGGGGGTCAGTACACCACCAAGCACACACACACGGGTCAGTACACCACCAAGCACACACACACACGGGTCAGTACACCACCAAGCACACACACACGGGGGTCAGTACACCACCAAGCACACACACACGGGGGTCAGTACACCACCAAGCACACACACACGGGTCAGTACACCACCAAGCACACACACACACGGGGGTCAGTACACCACCAAGCACACACACACACGGGGGTCAGTACACCACCAAGCGCACACACTGGGGTCAGTACACCACCGAGCACACACTGGGGTCAGTACACCACCAAGCACACACTGGGGTCAGTACACCACCAAACACACACTGGGGTCAGTACACCACCGAGCACACACTGGGGTCAGTACACCACCAAGCGCGCACACTGGGGTCAGTACACCACCGAGCACACACTGGGGTCAGTACACCACCAAGCACACACTGGGGTCAGTACACCACCAAGCACACACACACACACGGGTCAGTACACCACCAAGCACACACACTGGGGTCAGTACACCACCAAGCACACACACACGGGGGTCAGTACACCACCAAGCACACACACGGGGGTCAGTACACCACCAAGCACAGACACACGGGGGTCAGTACACCACCAAGCACACACGGGGGTCAGTAAGATCAAGACAAACCAAGAGAGATATTGTGGTCGGCAGTGAAGACTTTAAGCCTCGGTAATTACACCTTTAAGACCTGTGAGTCACCTGGCGAGCACCTGTTGCTCTTGGAGGGCGGCCAGCAAGGCCGCCGGAAAGGTCAGAACACCCCCCCCCCCCCCCCCCCACACACACACACACATCAATGGCAAGATCTTCAACGCTGTTAACTTCCGGTTGCAACATATTGATTTATTGCTGCTAAAAATGGCCGGGTAAAAGTGAACCTTCACATGTGACTGAAATGTGTGGGATATATATGTGTGTATATGTGTATATATATGTGTACATATATGTGTACATATAACGAGGTGATTCCTAGGCTGCAGTGTTATTGAGTGATACACTAGAGTACGTTGTGAATGAGAGTGGTGGACACACTCATTCACAGCGGTGATTCACTCCTTGCTGTGAATGAAGAGTGACACACACACCCACACACACGCTACAGTGTGTGGTGAATGAGAGGAACTCTCTCATGATAGCAGCCAAACAACGGTCGTGGAGGTGTTGTAGCCAGTGAGTGAAGGCCGCGTGTTCACTCACACTCACGACTCACTATTAGCTTTATCTAAGGTAAACCGTTTGTGGTTATAACGACCTAACTACGCGTCAGCTCACGGAGAGGCACGTGGTGCCTCACACCTGGTGCCTCACGTCTGGTGCTCCACATCTGGTGCCTCACACCTGGTGCTCCACACCTGGTGCTCCACACCTGGTGCTCCACACCTGGTGCCTCACACCTGGTGCTCCACCTGGCAGGTGAAGGGGGCGACAGGTGAGGGGGGGGGGGGCAGGTGAGGGGGGCGGCAGGTGAGGGGGGCGGTAGGTGAGGGGGGCGGCAGGTGAGGGGGGCGGCAGGTGAGGGGCGGCGGCAGATGAGGGGGGCGGCAGGTGAGGGGGGCGGCAGGTGAGGGGGGTGGCAGGTGAGGGGGCGCCAGGTGAGGGGGCGGCAGGTGAGGGGCGGCGGCAGGTGAGGGGGGCGGCAGGTGAGGGGGGCGGCGGCAGGTGAGGGGGGCGGCAGGTGAGGGGGGGTGGCAGGTGAGGGGGGGGCGGCAGGTGAGGGGGGGCGGCAGGTGAGGGGCGGCGGCAGGTGAGGGGCGGCGGCAGGTGAGGGGGGTGGCAGGTGAGGGGCGGCGGCAGGTGAGGGGGGGCGGCAGGTGAGGGGGGTGGCAGGTGAGGGGCGGCGGCAGGTGAGGGGGGGGCGGCAGGTGAGGGGGGTGGCAGGTGAGGGGCGGCGGCAGGTGAGGGCGTGGCGCCAACAGGTGGCGCTGCTCACCTCCACCTGATCAATAACTTGTGACTAAACAACGTTTGTTTCCTCTCCCGCAGGCGGCTGTACGAGGCGCGGGAGGTTGCGGCGCCGGAGCTGCGGCAGGCGGCGGGCGGCGACCAGCTGCCGCCCAAGGTGAAGGAGCAGGATGTGGGCGTGGCTGAGGGCGTGGCGGGGGCGCGGGGGGGCGAGGAGGAGGACAGGCGTGTAGCCATACGCATCAAGCTGTGCGGGGAGTGCGGCGCACGCCACGTGGCCGGCACGTGCCCCTTCTCCCGCCCCACCCACGTGCTTCCCGACACGTGCTCCCCGCCCGCACACCCGCACGACCACCCGCAGCAGAACGGGGTGATCGTGGCCCCGCCCCACCGCGACTCCCCCGTCAACCTCTCCGGGGGCGGGGGCGCGGGGCGGGAGGACGAGCGGGAGGGTGAGACGTGGAGAGACCCGCAGCGCCCCGGCACGCCCACCTGCTACGCCCGCGCCTCCCTCCCGCCCGGCCTCGCTCTAGAGCGACGCGTCCTCCCGCCGCCCCACGACAGCTCCGTCGACAGCGACAGCGACGTGGGCGTGGTGGGCGTGACGCAGGTGCCCGGGCGGCAGGTGGAGGTGGTGGTGGCGCGGGCGGCCATCACCCGCTACACCCAGCTGGGCCCCGTGGTGGGCGTCCCCGTCAGGGAGAGGGACATACCTGACGACTTCTGTATGGTCAACCTCTGGGAGGTGAGTACATCATACACTGCTTCTTATACCATCTTCAGTATATCATCCCCCTGCTTGTCATACCCTCTTCAGTATGAGTATATCATCCCCCTCCTTGTCATACTCCGCTAGTCATACCATCTTCAGTATGAGTATATCATCCCCCTGCCTGTCATACTCCGCTAGTCATACCTTCTTCAGTATATCATACTCCGCTAGTCATACCATCTTCAGTATATCATCCCCCTGCTTGTCATACTCCTCTAGTCATACCATCTTCAGTATATTATCCCCCTGCTTGTCATACTCTGCTTCTCATACCATCTTCAATACACCATACACTGTCTCCATCTTGTATAACTTGTACACCTCATCATGTTGGCGGAGGCGGAGGATATAATCCTTCTCCCCGCCGGCGCTGGCAACACTGACGATGATATAAGGTGATTCACTCCGCCTCCCTGGCCGCACTATCTTGCCCCGAGCGTCTGCGACTCTCGCCTCTACCGCAGTCTCCCGCTGGAGCGTCTTCGTTACCGTAATCCCGTTATGTGTGTGATTACACACACCTCAGGTAATTAGACGGCGGGGCGGGGCGGCCGGCTCTTGGGTAATGAACCCGGCTTCACGGAGTCAATGGTCATGGTCATGGGACTAAGCCCGCCCCACTAGTCTCCTCCTGGGGCGGGATTACCCCCACCATGACTCTCTGGGGCGGGATTACCCCCACCATGACTCTCTGGGGCGGGATTACCCCCACCATGACTCTCAGGGGCGGGATTACCCCCACCATGACTCTCTGGGGCGGGATTACCCCCACCATGACTCTCTGGGGCGGGATTACCCCCACCATGACTCTCTGGGGCGGGATTACGACCACCATGACTCTCTGGGGCGGGATTACCCCCACCATGACTCTCTGGGGCGGGATTACCCCCACCATGACTCTCTGGGGCGGGATTACGACCACCATGACTCTCTGGGGCGGGATTACCCCCACCATGACTCTCTGGGGCGGGATTACCCCCACCATGACTCTCAGGGGCGGGATTACCCCTACCATGACTCTGGGGCGGGATTACCCCCACCATGACTCTCTGGGTGCGGGATTACCCCCACCATGACTCTCAGGGGCGGGATTACCCCCACCATGACTCTCTGGGGGCGGGATTACCCCCCACCATGACTCTCAGGGGCGGGATTACCCCCACCATGACTCTCAGGGGCGGGATTACCCCCACCATGACTCTCAGGGGCGGGATTACCCCCACCATGACTCTGGGGCGGGATTACCCCCACCATGACTCTCTGGGTGCGGGATTACCCCCACCATGACTCTCAGGGGCGGGATTACCCCCACCATGACTCTCTGGGGGCGGGATTACCCCCCACCATGACTCTCAGGGGCGGGATTACCCCCACCATGACTCTCTGGGGCGGGATTACCCCCACCATGACTCTCTGGGTGCGGGATTACCCCCACCATGACTCTCAGGGGCGGGATTACCCCCCACCATGACTCTCAGGGGCGGGATTACCCCCACCATGACCCTCAGGGGCGGGATTACCCCCACCATGACTCTCAGGGGCGGGATTACCCCCACCATGACTCTCAGGGGCGGGATTACCCCCACCATGACTCTCAGGGGCGGGATTACCCCCACCATTACTCTCAGGGGCGGGATTACCCCCACCATGACTCTCTGGGGCGGGATTACCCCCACCATGACTCTCTGGGTGCGGGATTACCCCCACCATGACTCTCAGGGGCGGGATTACCCCCACCATGACTCAGGGGCGGGATTACCCCCACCATGACTCTCAGGGGCGGGATTACCCCCACCATGACTCTCAGGGGCGGGATTACCCCCACCATGACTCTCTGGGGCGGGATTACCCCCACCATGACTCTCAGGGGCGGGATTACCCCCACCATGACTCTCAGGGGCGGGATTACCCCCACCATGACTCTCAGGGGCGGGATTACCCCCACCATGACTCTTTAAATTGTCATTGAAGTTTCATTTTCATATTCAGTAAGGACTATGAACTGGCAAGGTCAGAGGTGCAGGGGGTGGGAGTCAGTAGACTGTAGTTACTGTGAGTGAGTCTAACTCATCCTCCTGTGTACACAGTAGTTCTGGTCACTGTGCACCATAGCACAAAGATTGCTCTTCTAAGCAATTACATAGTTGAACTTTGTACTATTCACTTTATAGAGTTGGAAAAAATTAAGCTAAAACACAAACCTAAATATTCCTAGGCCTAGTATAGCACACATACGTACTATATTTGGCGTGAGATATCGTGTAATAAGCCTATGAAGGTTAGGTTAGCTTAATTTGTCTTCGCAACATAAGTAGAAAATAGTTTTCCGGTTTGTTCAACTCAATAGTGCCGATTTGTACTTTGTAATTGTGTTGTAGGTGGGTATATGTACTATGGTGGTGATCGGTACTATAAGTACTACCACAACAGGAGGAGGGGCTGGTGCATGTGTGGGGTGATGGGCACGAGCACCACCTTCACGACAGGAAAGTTGCCTTGTGGACAAACCAAAGTGGTGAGATGATCGTAGACTCCGTGATCACGTCTCACCTCCTCCCCACATGTCGAGTGTGACAAGTGGAAGAAGCAAGAAGTAACATCCGTTGGCTCAAAGTGCTGGTGACTCACATTCTTGACAATAACACCATTGGTTAGCATCGCTCACTACGTAAGTTCCGCGCGTTCAGCCCCGACCCGTCCTCACACTAGGCTGGTTAAAGCAGCGGCGTCCTCCTCAGACGCATTCACCAATTTTAACATACTGTGTATTAAAAATTGCTTTGTTCTCGTATGTATAATAATATTAATATTATTATACATAAGAGTAAGGCGTAGGTTAAGTTAGATGTTTAGATTCTGGTGGCGATTATTTGTGTTTGAAGTACGTGGTGAAGCACTTATAGAATTGTGGTTCGAACAGAGGACGTCAGTGAAGCACTTGTTCCGGTAGTGTTCGGACGTCATCAGTTGTGAGTCGTGTATAAACCGCTTTTCACTCATGAACAGAGGGTTTGGCGGCTGGATTAACGAGCTTGGATCGTTAATCCAGGACGGGCTGGGCACTTGTATCCTTGGGTTTATATCCTCCGCCTCGGCTAATCCAGGAGTATGCGAGGACGGGCTGCCTTCTCATAAACACTGGTACACAACCCGTCCTTAGACCAAGTCCATTCTATCCAGCGCTCGACCCCAGAGACGCATTCTTTCCCACGTACTGCAAATAATTGCCAACATAATTAAAACACGTAACCTAACCTGTCGTAGACTTAACCGCACAACATGATCATGTGTGGGTGACTGAGTGTGTGGAGTGGGCGGCAGCATGAAGATGCCCACCCACCATAAAGGCTGGGTGGGTGCTTCACCCACCCACCATAAAGGCTGGGTGGGTGCTTCACCCACCCACCATAAAGGCTGGGTGGGTGCTTCACCCACCTACCATAAAGGCTGGGTGGGTGCTTCATCCACCCACCATAAAGGCTGGGTGGGTGCTTCACCCACCCACCATAAAGGCTGGGTGGGTGCTTCACCCACCTACCATAAAGGCTGGGTGGGTGCTTCACCCACCCACCATAAAGGCTGGGTGGGAGCTTCACCCACCTACCATAAAGGCTGGGTGGGTGCTTCACCCACCTACCATAAAGGCTGGGTGGGTGCTTCACCCACCCACCATAAAGGCTGGGTGGGAGCTTCACCCACCTACCATAAAGGCTGGGTGGGAGCTTCACCCACCTACCATAAAGGCTGGGTGGGTGCTTCACCCACCTACCATAAAGGCTGGGTAGGTGCTTCATCCACCCACCATAAAGACAGATAATAGACAATAAGTAAAACACCTAACCTACTCATGGCTAAATTATACACCAAATTCGTAAATAATATTTACATTTGCGATAGCCCGCTTTTCATATCACAGTAAGGAATAGTTAAAAATTAGGAGGGAAAATATATATAAAATATTCTGAAAACGAATTAACAAGTTTATAATTAATTAATTAAGCAAATAATTAATTAATAAAGATTCCAAATATGGAGTCACTGAACAAATACATAACATGCTAAGCTTTTGCAAATGGCATGAAAAAGTTTACAAAATAAAGCCATTTTTGAGACTGTGTATTGAGGCTTATTAGTATAAAAAACACGGTTAAGAGTCTTAACTGTGTGGGCAGCAGATATTATTTTGTTGGTAAATCATGGGAAAACAATAGATATTTCATGTCCCAAATAACCCTCTTAGGGCTTACAGCAGTCTCCACACTAAGACCGCGAATGGTTAATGTTCACAGCCAAGACCGCTGTAAGGAACTGGAAGGTAAGGACCCGCCAAACACACACCGAAACTACGACGTTGGTACAACGTTCGAACAAGTTTTAACACCTGCTAACCAGTTATAACAACCAATATAGCACGTTGTAACAACGTTCTAATGCGTTATAAACACGTTAAGCCAAGATGTAACAACTTTATTACAAGTTGTAACAAGCGGAAAATAGAGACAGTTACGGTTTGTGTTTCCAGGGGAGGCAGCTAAATAGAGAAACCTTGCCGTGTTGACAGCTAGTAATGGCTGCCGGTAAAGCATCCTTCACATCACCACTGTAACACTCCAGAGATCGCGACTTTAACTTGTTCTTGAAGGGAACTTGTCGATGCAATGTTTTGTGTACAAATATTGTAGGCAAAATTATTGTGTTTGTGTGATTTGGAAATTACAAATATCATGAATAATAAGGCGACTTAATGGAGGTAAGACAATCATTAGGGAAAATTGGCTCATAATAACTAAAATCATAACAACAGTATGTCCCATGGGGTGCCCAGGGAAGGCCAGGGGTGCCCAGGGGAAGCCAGGGGTGCCCAGGGGAAGCCAGGGGTGCCCAGGGGAAGCCAGGGGTGCCCAGGGGAAGCCAGGGGTGCCCAGGGGAGGCCAGGGGTGCCCAGGGGAAGCCAGGGGTGCCCAGGGGAGGCCAGGGGTGCCCAGGGGGGCCCAGGGGAAGCCAGGGGTGCCCAGGGGAGGCCAGGGGGTGCCCAGGGGAGGCCAGGAGGTGCCCAGGGGAGGCCAGGAGCTGCCCAGGGGAGGCCAGGAGCTGCCCAGGGGAGGCCAGGAGCTGCCCAGGGGAGGCCAGGAGCTGCCCAGGGGAGGCCAGGGGAAGCCAGGGGTGCCCAGGGGAAGCCAGGGTTGCCCAGGGGAAGCCAGGGATGCCCAGGGGAGGCCAGGGGTGCCCAGGGGTGCCCAGGGGAGGCTAGGGGAGGCCAGGGGGTGCCCAGGGGAGGCCAGGGGTGCCCAGGGGAGGCCAGGGGTGCCCAGGGGAGGCCAGGAGCTGCCCAGGGGAGGCCAGGGGAAGCCAGGGGGTGCCCAGGGGAGGCCAGGGGTGCCCAAGGGAGGCCAGGGGAGGCCCAGGGGGTGCCCAGGGGAGGACAGGGGAAGCCAGGGGGTGCAAAGGGGAGGCCAGGGGTGCCCAGGGGAGGACAGGGGGTGCCCAGGGTAGGCCAGGAGTGCCCAGGGGAGGACAGGGGAAGCCAGGGGGTGCAAAGGGGAGGCCAGGGGTGCCCAGGGGAGGACAGGGGGTGCCCAGGGTAGGCCAGGAGTGCCCAGGGGAGGACAGGGGAAGCCAGGGGGTGCAAAGGGGAGGCCAGGGGTGCCCAGGGGAGGACAGGGGGTGCCCAGGGTAGGCCAGGAGTGCCCAGGGGAGGCCCCATGCCACCACCACCACATTGTACACATTGTTCATGTTCAATAATGATCATTCATTTACTCCCCAACTTAAAGAATTCCTTCAATTGTTATTCACAAAAGGCAGGAAACTTCACGAGGCTCACAAAAATAGGTAAAAGCTTCAGCAAGAGGAATGAATGTAGACAATGACTCCACTTTTACTACCTCACCATTTGACCATTATTAAAACACGCAGAGGACACTCTGGGCATTGCTGCGTCCAGCACCTCCTTCTGGCCAGTAACTGGGTGGGTGACCGCGCAGAGACGCTTGACCTTGGCTTGGGACGCTTGACCTTGGCTTGGGACGCTTGACCTTGGCTTGGGACGCTTGACCTTGGCTTGGGACGCTTGACCTTGGCTTGGGACGCTTGACCTTGGCTTGGGACGCTTCACCTTGGCTTGGGGGACCTTCCAGTCGTCGTGACCAAGGTGCTTCCTCTGAACACTTTGACAGTTATCACTAGTATTTGATGGCCTTGAAGGGAATGGAATTATCAGGAGAAATCGCCAAGCCATTACGACCATATAGGACTTGGAAGGGGCCAGGATAAGACTTGGGATGGGACGGGGGGAAGGAATGGTGCCCAACCACTTGGACGGTCGGGGATCGAACGCCGACCTGCATGACGCGAAACCGTCATTCTACCGTCCAGGCCAAGTGGTTGGGTGATGACCTTGAAGGCACAGAGAATAAGACAGATTCTGAAATGTGTCAGTAACTTGAAGGAAAATCTTGCTCTCTTAAGAAGACGGCTCACAACACCTGCCTCACAACAACACCTGCCTCACAACAACACCTGCCTCACAACAACACCTGCCTCGCAACAACACCTGCCTCGCAACAACACCTGCCCCACAACAACACCTGCCCCACAGCAACACCTGCCTCGCAACAACACCTGCCTCGCAACAACACCTGCCTCGCAACAACACCTGCCCCGCAACAACACCTGCCCCGCAACAACACCTGCCCCGCAACAACACCTGCCCCGCAACAACACCTGCCCCACAGCAACACCTGCCCCGCAACAACACCTGCCCCGCAACAACACCTGCGCCGCAACAACACCTGCCTCACAAAAACACCTGCCTCGCAACAACACCTGCCTCACAAAAACACCTGCCTCGCAACAACACCTGCCTCGCAACAACACCTCCCTCACAACAACACCTGCCTCGCAACAACACCTGCCTCGCAACAACACCTGCCCCGCAACAACACCTGCCCCACAGCAACACCTGCCCCACAACAACACCTGCCCCACAACAACACCTGCCCCGCAACAACACCTGCCCCGCAACAACACCTGCCTCACAAAAACACCTGCCTCACAAAAACACCTGCCTCACAACAACACCTGCCCCACAACAACACCTGCCCCGCAACAACACCTGCCCCGCAACAACACCTGCCCCGCAACAACACCTGCCCCACAACAACACCTACCCCACAACAACACCTGCCCCACAACAACACCTGCCCCGCAACAACACCTGCCCCGCAACAACACCTGCGCCGCAACAACACCTGCCCCACAGCAACACCTGCCCCACAACAACACCTGCCCCACAACAACACCTGCCCCGCAACAACACCTGCCCCGCAACAACACCTGCCCCGCAACAACACCTGCCTCACAAAAACACCTGCCCCACAAAAACACCTGCCCCACAACAACACCTGCCCCACAACAACACCTGCCCCGCAACAACACCTGCCCCGCAACAACACCTGCCCCACAACAACACCTGCCCCACAACAACACCTGCCCCGCAACAACACCTGCCCCGCAACAACACCTGCCTCACAAAAACACCTGCCCCACAACAACACCTGCCCCGCAACAACACCTGCCCCACAACAACACCTGCCCCACAACAACACCTGCCCCGCAACAACACCTGCGCCGCAACAACACCTGCCCCGCAACAACACCTGCCCCACAACAACACCTGCCCCGCAACAACACCTGCCCCGCAACAACACCTGCCCCGCAACAACACCTGCCCCGCAACAACACCTGCCCCACAACAACACCTGCCCCGCAACAACACCTGCCCCGCAACAACACCTGCCCCGCAACAACACCTGCGCCGCAACAACACCTGCGCCGCAACAACACCTGCGCCACAACAACACCTGCGCCACAAAAACACCTGCCTCACAACAACACCTGCCTCACAAAAACACCTGCCCCACAACAACACCTGCCCCACAACAACACCTGCCCCGCAACAACACCTGCCCCACAACAACACCTGCCCCACAACAACACCTGCCCCGCAACAACACCTGCCCCGCAACAACACCTGCCCCGCAACAACACCTGCCCCCCAACAACACCTGCCCCACAACAACACCTGCCCCGCAACAACACCTGCGCCGCAACAACACCTGCCCCGCAACAACACCTGCCCCGCAACAACACCTGCCTCACAAAAACACCTGCCCCACAAAAACACCTGCCCCACAACAACACCTGCCCCACAACAACACCTGCCCCGCAACAACACCTGCCCCGCAACAACACCTGCCCCGCAACAACTGCCCCGCAACAACACCTGCCCCACAACAACACCTGCCCCACAACAACACCTGCCCCACAACAACACCTGCCCCGCAACAACACCTGCCCCGCAACAACACCTGCCACACAAAAACACCTGCCCCACAACAACACCTGCCCCGCAACAACACCTGCCTCACAACAACACCTGCCTCACAACAACACCTGCCTCGCAACAACACCTGCGCCGCAACAACACCTGCCCCACAACAACACCTGCCCCGCAACAACACCTGCCCCGCAACAACACCTGCGCCGCAACAACACCTGCCCCGCAACAACACCTGCCCCGCAACAACACCTGCCCCACAACAACACCTGCCCCGCAACAACACCTGCCCCGCAACAACACCTGCGCCGCAACAACACCTGCGCCGCAACAACACCTGCCCCACAACAACACCTGCCTCACAAAAACACCTGCCTCACAAAAACACCTGCCTCACAACAACACCTGCCCCACAACAACACCTGCCCCACAACAACACCTGCCCCGCAACAACACCTGCGCCGCAACAACACCTGCCCCACAACAACACCTGCCCCACAACAACACCTGCCCCACAACAACACCTGCCCCACAACAACACCTGCCCCGCAACAACACCTGCGCCGCAACAACACCTGCCCCACAACAACACCTGCCCCACAACAACACCTGCCCCACAACAACACCTGCCCCACAACAACACCTGCCCCGCAACAACACCTGCGCCGCAACAACACCTGCCCCACAACAACACCTGCCCCACAACAACACCTGCCCCGCAACAACACCTGCCCCACAACAACACCTGCGCCGCAACAACACCTGCCTCACAACATAAGTCAGACAAACAATTGGGAATGCAGATGTATTCCTAAATATATCATACACTAAATATAAAGTATGTCAGGATTTGTATATACCAAGAACCAAACTGTCCTCGTTGTTGTTGTTGTTTAAGGTTCAGCTTCTGGGAACAAAAGTTGCAAGTAGCACGGACTATGGCGAGCCCGTAGTGGACTTACCCGTCCCAGGAGTACTGCAAGTAGCACGGACTATGGTGAGCCCGTAGTGGACTTACCCGTCCCAGGAGTACTGCAAGTAGCACGGACTATGGTGAGCCCGTAGTGGACTTACCCGTCCCAGGAGTACTGCAAGTAGCACGGACTATGGCGAGCCCGTAGTGGACTTACCCGTCCCAGGAGTACTGCAAGTAGCACGGACTATGGCGAGCCCGTAGTGGACTTACCCGTCCCAGGAGTACTGCAAGTAGCACGGACTATGGCGAGCCCGTAGTGGACTTACCCGGCCCAGGAGTAAGTAGCACGGACTATGGTGAGCCCGTAGTGGACTTACCCGTCCCAGGAGTACTGCAAGTAGCACGGACTATGGTGAGCCCGTAGTGGACATACCCGTCCCAGGAGTACTGCAAGTAGCACGGACTATGGTGAGCCCGTAGTGGACATACCCGTCCCAGGAGTACTGCAAGTAGCACGGACTATGGTGAGCCCGTAGTGGACTTACCCGTCCCAGGAGTACTGCAAGTAGCACGGACTATGGTGAGCCCGTAGTGGACATACCCGTCCCAGGAGTACTGCAAGTAGCACGGACTATGGTGAGCCCGTAGTGGACTTACCCGTCCCAGGAGTACTGCAAGTAGCACGGACTATGGCGAGCCCGTAGTGGACTTACCCGTCCCAGGAGTACTGCAAGTAGCACGGACTATGGTGAGCCCGTAGTGGACTTACCCGTCCCAGGAGTACTGCAAGTAGCACGGACTATGGCGAGCCCGTAGTGGACTTACCCGTCCCAGGAGTACTGCAAGTAGCACGGACTATGGTGAGCCCGTAGTGGACTTACCCGTCCCAGGAGTACTGCAAGTAGCACGGTCTATGGTGAGCCCGTAAAGAACCTTCTCATAATTATGAGATGTTATGGTAATGTTTGGTGGGTGGAGGGTTGGTGACTGGAGGCTCCAGCTGCGGGGCTCCATCTGCGGGGCTCCATCTGCGGGGCTCCACCTGCGGGGCTCCACCTGCGGGGCTCCACCTGCGGGGCTCCAGCTGCGGGGCTCTACCTGCGGGGCTCCACCTGCGGGGCTCCACCTGCGGGGCTCCACCTGCGGGGCTCCACCTGCGGGGCTCCACCTGCGGGGCTCCGGTATTACTCTCTCCACCTGAGGCTCCCACTGACTGGAGGAGGAGGCCTCACTTATGGAGCACCTGACAAGTATGAGGCAGCTGTGTTGTCTCAGGAGGGCAGCGAGGGACAGCGAGAGACGTGTGAGTGGTGAGGTCGACCTTGTGAGGGGGCGGCTGTGAGGTCGACCTTGTGAGGGGGCGGCTGTGAGGTCGACCTTGTGAGGGGCGGCTGTGAGGACGACCTTGTGAGGGGGCGGCTGTGAGGTCGACCTTGTGAGGGGCGGCTGTGAGGTCGACCTTGTGAGGGGTGGCTATGAGGACGACCTTGTGAGGGGGCGGCTGTGAGGTCGACCTTGTGAGGGGGCGGCTGTGAGGTCGACCTTGTGAGGGGGCGGCTGTGAGGTCGACCTTGTGAGGGGCGGCTGTGAGGACGCACAAAGGTTGTGAGATATATATAACAAGAGACCAGTGGCGGGGCTCAGAGCTGGAGGACGACGCCCCGCTTCACTTCCTTTTATAGTGTCATTAGTGGAGCAGAGGATAGCGTCCTTGGCATATATATTAAGACAATTCTTAGCAAAAGATGACATCCACCAGGATGTTAAAGATCTCATCCGCTGCTGAACTGCTTGAAGCAAGGGCCTTTACACCAATGATGGGGGGGGGGGGAGCAGGGAGAGGGAAGTTCCCACACCGGTGGTGACAGATCCGGTGACTCCACGACCCGTCCTTAGACCAAGTTCATTCCGTCCAGCGGTCGACCCCAAAGAAGAATTCACCAATTTTACATACTGTTCATTCGAAAAAGGAATTTTCTCAAATATAAACAAATATTGTTATATATTAGCATATTGTACATATTTGGGCATTGGTTAGGTTAGGTTAAACAGGAGACGGACTGTTTAGGTTTTGTTGGCGATTATGTGTAGTACGTGGGTGAAGCATTTATGGCGCTGAGGTTCGAACAACAGTCAGTGAAGCACTTGTTCCGGAAGTGTTCGGACGTCATCAGATATGAGTCGTGTGTAAACCAATTTTTCATTCATAAACAGCTGGGGTTTGGCGGGTGGATGGAATGGTCTTTGGTCATTGTTCACGAGGACGGGCTGGACTCGGCGCCTATTGGTCGCTCTGATCCCATCTCTGGTTCATGACGCTCTCGCAATTTTGTTAAGACTTTAAAGACCATTATAGGAAGTCTTGTGACTCTTGTTGTAGAGAGTAAGCGCACAACCTCCGTCACCTTCTTGAAGACTTTCACTTCTTGGGGTTTCACTCAAGACGCTCAGCTATTTACTTTATATATAAGTACCCGGTTTCTGCTGGGTGGAGGATTAAAGGAGGGTGCCCCGGCGTTGATTCGATCCCGGGTCTCACCACTAGCGAGGCCAGTTGGTGAGGGCGGTGGCCACCACACGAGTGTCGAGCCTCGTGCTGTGTCTGCACCCGCTGCCTCCCTGCCTGGCGCACTACGCCAGTGGACAGTGTTGTGTTTACATGTGAATCACTCTATTGAGCTAACCTCCAGCGCCACGGTATTGGGGGCCTGGTAGCCTGGTGGATAGCGCGCAGGACTCGTAATTCTGTGGCGCGGGTTCGATTCCCGCACCAGGCAGAAACAAATGGGCAAAGTTTCTTTCACCCTGAATGCCCCTGTTACCTAGAAGTAAATAGGTACCTGGGAGTTAGTCAGCTGTCACGGGCTGCTTCATGGGGTGTGTGTGTGTGTGGTGTGAGGGAGAAAAAAAGGTATTTAGTAAATAGTTGATTGACAATTAAGAGGCGGGCCGAAAGAGCAAAGCTCAACCCCCGCAAACACAACTAGGTGAACACAACTAGGTGAATACACAGCCCCCTCACACATCCCACACATCACCCCCCCCCCCTCCAAGAACCACACAGGATCGAGCCAAGAATACCGGAGCACGAATATAGTTTACATATTTTTCCTGTGCAAGGTTGCCAGAAGGGCACGTTTGCCCACTCAGTGTGCAGGCTCCGTAAATATTTACCAGTCACCCCCATTCATGGCTTTGGGTTCACACAGTGAATGAGTCTGGAAGATCTCTCTCTACCTTGTGGACCGGATGGCCTTCACAAGCACTTGGCGACAGTTATACTCTAGAAATTATCTTAAACTAAATTTGTATCCACTGCCACCTGATTGGGCACTGTTTTCGGGGTCCTGGAGTAGCTATACAAGATCGATATACATTCGATACATTAAAAAATAGAGCATTGAGAGCAAAGGTGGTAGAAGAAGTCCAGAATAACTTGCTAACACGCCCAGGACACTACGTGAAGTTGGTGTCTTAAACCACGAGGCTAAATCTTCTTAAGGATGAGACCCCCCTAAGACAGGGCCTTGGGGGAGCCAAGGTAGTGCCTGGAGGCCCTAAGGTAGGGACCAAGACAGTGCCTGGAGGCCCTAAGGTAGGGACCAAGACAGTGCCTGGAGGCCCTAAGGTAGGGACCAAGACAGTGCCTGGAGGCCCTAAGGTAGGGACCAAGACAGTGCTTGGAGGCCCTAAGGTAGGGACCAAGACAGTGCCTGGAGGCACTAAGGTAGGGACCAAGACAGTGCCTAGAGGCCCTAAGGTAGGGACCAAGACAGTGCCTGGAGGCCCTAAGGTAGGGACCAAGACAGTGCCTAGAGGCCCTAAGGTAGGGACCAAGACAGTGCCTGGAGGCCCTAAGGTAGGGACCAAGACAGTGCCTGGAGGCCCTAAGGTAGGGACCAAGACAGTGCCTGGAGGCACTAAGGTAGGGACCAAGACAGTGCCTGGAGGCCCTAAGGTAGGGACCAAGACAGTGCCTGGAGGCCCTAAGGTAGGGACCAAGACAGTGCCTGGAGGCCCTAAGGTAGGGACCAAGACAGTGCCTGGAGGCCCTAAGGTAGGGACCAAGACAGTGCCTGGAGGCACTAAGGTAGGGACCAAGACAGTGCCTAGAGGCCCTAAGGTAGGGACCAAGACAGTGCCTGGAGGCCCTAAGGTAGGGACCAAGACAGTGCCTGGAGGCCCTAAGGTAGGGACCAAGACAGTGCCTGGAGGCCCTAAGGTAGGGACCAAGGCAGTGCCTGGAGGCACTAAGGTAGGGACCAAGGCAGTGCCTGGAGGCACTAAGGTAGGGACCAAGACAGTGCCTGGAGGCACTAAGGTAGGGACCAAGACAGTGCCTGGAGGCACTAAGGTAGGGACCAAGGCAGTGCCTGGAGGCCCTAAGGTAGGGACCAAGACAGTGCCTGGAGGCCCTAAGGTAGGGACCAAGACAGTGCCTGGAGGCCCTAAGGTAGGGACCAAGACAGTGCCTGGAGGCCCTAAGGTAGGGACCAAGACAGTGCCTGGAGGCACTAAGGTAGGGACCAAGGCAGTGCCTGGAGGCACTAAGGTAGGGACCAAGGCAGTGCCTGGAGGCCCTAAGGTAGGGACCAAGACAGTGCCTGGAGGCCAAAGGGAGGAACAATAGAAGATTGCCTACATACAGCTGGCAGAGAAGGGAAGGGGGTCACGGCGTACATACAGCTGGCATAGAAGGGAAGGGGGTCACGGCGTACATACAGCTGGCACAGAAGGGAAGGGGGTCACGGCGTACATACAGCTGGCACAGAAGGGAAGGGGGTCACGGCGTACATACAGCTGGCACAGAAGGGAAGGGGGTCACGGCGTACATACAGCTGGCACAGAAGGGAAGGGGGTCACGGCGTACATACAGCTGGCACAGAAGGGAAGGGGGTCACGGCGTACATACAGCTGGCACAGAAGGGAAGGGGGTCACGGCGTACATACAGCTGGCACAGAAGGGAAGGGGGTCACGGCGTACATACAGCTGGCACAGAAGGGAAGGGGGTCACGGCGTACATACAGCTGGCACAGAAGGGAAGGGGGTCACGGCGTACATACAGCTGGCACAGAAGGGAAGGGGTCACGGCGTACATACAGCTGGCAGAGAAGGGAAGGGGGTCACGGCGTACATACAGCTGGCACAGAAGGGAAGGGGGTCACGGCGTACATACAGCTGGCACAGAAGGGAAGGGGGTCACGGCGTACATACAGCTGGCACAGAAGGGAAGGGGGTCACGGCGTACATACAGCTGGCACAGAAGGGAAGGGGGTCACGGCGTACATACAGCTGGCACAGAAGGGAAGGGGGTCACGGCGTACATACAGCTGGCAGAGAAGGGAAGGGGGTCACGGCGTACATACAGCTGGCACAGAAGGGAAGGGGGTCACGGCGTACATACAGCTGGCACAGAAGGGAAGGGGGTCACGGCGTACATACAGCTGGCACAGAAGGGAAGGGGGTCACGGCGTACATACAGCTGGCACAGAAGGGAAGGGGTCACGGCGTACATACAGCTGGCACAGAAGGGAAGGGGTCACGGCGTACATACAGCTGGCACAGAAGGGAAGGGGTCACGGCGTACATACAGCTGGCACAGAAGGGAAGGGGGTCACGGCGTACATACAGCTGGCACAGAAGGGAAGGGGGTCACGGCGTACATACAGCTGGCACAGAAGGGAAGGGGGTCACGGCGTACATACAGCTGGCACAGAAGGGAAGGGGGTCACGGCGTACATACAGCTGGCACAGAAGGGAAGGGGGTCACGGCGTACATACAGCTGGCACAGAAGGGAAGGGGGTCACGGCGTACATACAGCTGGCACAGAAGGGAAGGGGGTCACGGCGTACATACAGCTGGCACAGAAGGGAAGGGGGTCACGGCGTACATACAGCTGGCACAGAAGGGAAGGGGGTCACGGCGTACATACAGCTGGCACAGAAGGGAAGGGGGTCACGGCGTACATACAGCTGGCACAGAAGGGAAGGGGGTCACGGCGTACATACAGCTGGCACAGAAGGGAAGGGGGTCACGGCGTACATACAGCTGGCACAGAAGGGAAGGGGGTCACGGCGTACATACAGCTGGCACAGAAGGGAAGGGGGTCACGGCGTACATACAGCTGGCACAGAAGGGAAGGGGGTCACGGCGTACATACAGCTGGCACAGAAGGGAAGGGGGTCACGGCGTACATACAGCTGGCAGAGAAGGGAAGGGGGTCACAACGTACATACAGCTGGCACAGAAGGGAAGGGGGTCACGGCGTACATACAGCTGGCACAGAAGGGAAGGGGGTCACGGCGTACATACAGCAACATGAACTAGACCGGCCGCCCCAGACCGACACCCAGAGAGCCACTGAGTCTCACAGACTCAGTGGCTCTCTCAGTGAGACATAGTCTACTGAGACTCATGATGTCTACTACTACTACTACATGTATATTAGAAACTAAAAGAAGCAACAGTTTGAGAATGAAAGCAAAACACAAGCATGATTCCTTAGCCACAACAGGAGGAACACACAGGGAGTCTTACATTATAAGACAAATGTAATGTATTTAATATTTCCACGAAGTTTTACAGCTGGAATGTGATTAGTGCCGCGTCTAAGTGTTTACAAGAACATGTTCCACAAAATGTCATGAAACATCTGAGGTTGTTATATTGAAGGTCATGACCCAGGACAATATGTTGCCATGGATATTAAGGAGGTAACTGTAATGTGTTGATCCCTTGCTATAGTCTTCAACTGGCCAGAAAGATTAGCACCATCAGTGGCCATCATCACTAACGAGCAGCACTTGGAAGGTCATTTGACTCATTCGAAGGAGACTTGTAAAATACTTAAAAGGGATTTATTTATCTGCCAAACATCAACATTTATTCGTGGAAGGGAAACCTTGCTTGACAAACTTATTAGTTTTACTTGAAGATGACAGCAATCAAACAGTAGGATGTGGGAGTCTAAGACGGCACTCGAGACACTCTCCCACTCAAGACACTCCTACTCCAGCTGGAGGACCACACTGGTGTATTGTGAGAGTACCAGAGTAAAGGTGAGGAGGAGCTGTGAGGAAGGAGGCAAAGGGCCACAGTGAATGGAAGCTGTAAGAGTGGAGGGAGAGATCAGGAGTGGCGGGAGAGGTCAGGAGTGGCGGGAGAGGTCAGGAGTGGCGGGAGAGGTCAGGAGTGGCGGGAGAGGTCAGGAGTGGCGGGAGAGGTCAGGAGTGGCGGGAGAGGTCAGGAGTGGCGGGAGAGGTCAGGAGTGGCGGGAGAGGTCAGGAGTGGCGGGAGAGGTCAGGAGTGGAGTGAGAGGTCAGGAGTGGAGTGAGAGGTCAGGAGTGGAGTGAGAGGTCAGGAGTGGCGGGAGAGGTCAGGAGTGGCGGGAGAGGTCAGGAGTGGCGGGAGAGGTCAGGAGTGGCGGGAGAGGTCAGGAGTGGCGGGAGAGGTCAGGAGTGGAGTGAGAGGTCAGGAGTGGAGTGAGAGGTCAGGAGTGGAGGGCTACCGACCCTCCACCTTACACACAAAACGTTCCTTAATATCCACGTGTGTTGACGCCTTGCATCTGAAAATAATCAGAACTGAGGAAGATTGTGGCACTTTGCAAGATGTACCAAAATGTACTCCAGTGGTGGCCTGCAACATGGCTACAGTGGTGGCCTGCAACATGGCTACAGTGGTGGCCTGCAACATGGCTACAGTGGTGGCCTGCAACATGGCTACAGTGGTGGCCTGCAACATGGCTACAGTGGTGGCCTGCAACATGGCTACAGTGGTGGCCTGCAACATGGCTACAGTGGTGGCCTGCAACATGGCTACAGTGGTGGCCTGCAACATGGCTACAGTGGTGGCCTGCAACATGGCTACAGTGGTGGCCTGCAACATGGCTACAGTGGTGGCCTGCAACATGGCTACAGTGGTGGCCTGCAACATGGCTACAGTGGTGGCCTGCAACATGGCTACAGTGGTGGCCTGCAACATGGCTACAGTGGTGGCCTGCAACATGGCTACACACTACAGTGGTGGCCTGCAACATGGCTACACACTACAGTGGTGGCCTGCAACATGGCTACACACTACAGTGGTGGCCTGCAACATGGCTACACACTACAGTGGTGGCCTGCAACATGGCTACACACTACAGTGGTGGCCTGCAACATGGCTACACACTACAGTGGTGGCCTGCAACATGGCTACACACTACAGTGGTGGCCTGCAACATGGCTACACACTACAGTGGTGGCCTGCAACATGGCTACACACTACAGTGGTGGCCTGCAACATGGCTACACACTACAGTGGTGGCCTGCAACATGGCTACACACTACTTTCTCCCGTTTTCTCACATTTCGCATCTTCCTTATTCTGGTTCTCTTCCTGGTTGTCTCTCCAACCTCTCCCTCCCTTCCTCTCTCCCCGAGCTCTCACCAGTGCTGGTGTGGGAGGAGAGGCAGATATGGTGGACACACCTGGAGGCAGATGTGGTGGACACACCTGGAGGCAGATGTGGTGGACACACCTGGAGGCAGATATGGTGGACACACCTGGAGGCAGATATGGTGGACACACCTGGAGGCAGATATGGTGGACACACCTGGAGGCAGATATGGTGGACACACCTGGAGGCAGATATGGTGGACACACCTGGAGGCTGGTCAGTGTCCTCACCCTGCTAATGTCTCCCGCCTCATCTACCACCCTGCTGGTGGAGGGCAGGCTCCAAGGGTGAGTGAGGGACGAGAAGGGTGAGTGAGGGGGGACGAGAAGGGTGAGTGAGGGGGGACGAGAAGGGTGAGTGAGGGGGGACGAGAAGGGTGAGTGAGGGGGGACGAGAAGGGTGAGTGAGGGGGGACGAGAAGGGTGAGTGAGGGGGGACGAGAAGGGTGAGTGAGGGGGGACGAGAAGGGTGAGTGAGGGGGGACGAGAAGGGTGAGTGAGGGGGGACGAGAAGGGTGAGTGAGGGGGGACGAGAAGGGTGAGTGAGGGGGGACGAGAAGGGTGAGTGAGGGGGGACGAGAAGGGTGAGTGAGGGGGGACGAGAAGGGAGAGTGAGGGGGGACGAGAAGGGTGAGTGAGGGGGGACGAGAAGGGTGAGTGAGGGGGGACGAGAAGGGTGAGTGAGGGGACGAAAGGGTGAGTGAGGGGACGAGAAGGGTGAGTGAGGGGACGAAAGGGTGAGTAATGAGAGGAATACCTATGAGGGTATAGGGTGAGGTAGTGAGGGTGAGGCAGACAGAGATGAGGTGAAAAGTGGAGGAAAATGAACATTATGAGACAATGAATGAGGAGAAGGTGAGTCAGGGGACAGAGAGAAAGTGAGGGGTGTCGCCCCTTGCCTTACCTCATACTCTTTGTCTCTCCCTCTTTTCCCCTACCCATCCCTCGCTTTATTTTGTCTCGACACATTCCTTTGTGTCTCCCCTTGTTCCCCTCTGTATCTCCTCTATCCCCCTGTGTTTCATACCCTCTCCCCTCAACCCTTCTCTTTCCCCTCTTTCCCCTCCTTCTCTTTTGTCTATCGTCACACCCGACGTGTTCCTTCCTTCGCTTGCTTGTCACCCCTTTTTCCCTGGCTCTGCTCTCCCCTTGTTTGGCTTTGTCCCCCCCCCATTGTTCCCTTGTTTTCCCTGTTATTTGTCTCCCCTCTCTGTCCCTTGTCTCCCCTCTCTGTCCCTTGTCTCCCCTCTCTGTCCCTTGTCTCCCCTCTCTGTCCCTTGTCTCCCCTCTCTTTCCCTTGCCTCCCCTCTCTTTCCCTTGCCTCCCTCCCCTCACTTGCCCCAGTCGTCCTCTTATATAATATTGTCCCGTAGTTCCCAGCCTTCGTCCCCTCGGCCTTGTGTCCCCTCGTGCCATTTTTTCAGTATTTATCGTATTGTTTCTTTGTCTAGAGTTCCTTTACAATATCATTTTGTTTCTTTAATTATCGTGGCACCCCGTACTTCCCTGGTTATTGTGGCTCCCTTCCCGCCCTTCGCCCTCTTCTCTTCCTTCCTCCTCCTCCTCCTCTTCGCCAGTTTCTCCCGTTCTTCCCTCATTGTTCTGTTTTCCTCCCTCCCCTTATTCCTCCTCCCAATTCTCCCCTTGTTTTTAGTTTTTTTCGTGCTCCCCTCGTTCCCTTACCCTCCGTTCTCCTTTCACCTGGCTTCATTTCACCATGTGTCTTCCCTATCCCACTTTCCCTTCCACCCCCATCCCACTTTCCTCTGGGATGGGGGTGATAAGCCGTCCCTATTAGTCTCCCCTGGAACACGGTCCGCCAGTCGCTTACCAACCAGGAGCATAGCTCTTTAGATCAGTTTAGGCAGGAAGTCGATGCCTTAAGAGACTGGCAGGAAGGTTAGCTGGGGCCCTAGAGCTGGAGCTCGATGATGTCGGTACAGAAGGTGGAGTACACAAGGGGGCGAGCGGCAGGTGCGACCTTCACCTCAATAATCCACAAGAATAATTGTGCACAGTTTAAGACCATCGGGGCCGTCCGCTCACGGCGTTTATAATTCACTGGCGGCCGATATCTGTGTATTAGTGGGGGCGAGGCAGTCACCTCCTGCCTCTCACCACCTCTGCTGCTGCCTCGCTAATACTCTCTCACCCCCCTCCCCCCCCTCCTCACTCCTCCGGCTTCCTCATGAATACCTCATGATTGTTTTGCCCTCACCAGGTGAGGCAGAGAGCGTGAGGAGCTCAGGTGAGGGAAGAAACACTGTGAGACAGATGAAGGTGTTGGTCCATGTGAGGCAGTTCCTGTTGGTCCATGTGAGGCAGTTCCTGTTGGTCCATGCGAGGCAGTTCCTGTTGGTCCATGCGAGGCAGTTCCTGTTGGTCCATGCGAGGCAGTTCCTGTTGGTCCATGCGAGGCAGATCCTGTTGGTCCATGCGAGGCAGTTCCTGTTGGTCCATGCGAGGCAGTTCCTGTTGGTCCATGCGAGGCAGTTCCTGTTGGTCCATGCGAGGCAGTTCCTGTTGGTCCATGCGAGGCAGTTCCTGTTGGTCCATGCGAGGCAGTTCCTGTTGGTCCATGCGAGGCAGTTCCTGTTGGTCCATGCGAGGCAGTTCCTGTTGGTCCATGCGAGGCAGTTCCTGTTGGTCCATGCGAGGCAGTTCCTGTTGGTCCATGCGAGGCAGTTCCTGTTGGTCCATGCGAGGCAGTTCCTGTTGGTCCATGCGAGGCAGTTCCTGTTGGTCCATGCGAGGCAGTTCCTGTTGGTCCATGCGAGGCAGTTCCTGTTGGTCCATGCGAGGCAGTTCCTGTTGGTCCATGCGAGGCAGTTCCTGTTGTCCATGCGAGGCAGTTCCTGTTGGTCCATGCGAGGCAGTTCCTGTTGGTCCATGCGAGGCAGTTCCTGTTGGTCCATGCGAGGCAGTTCCTGTTGGTCCATGCGAGGCAGTTCCTGTTGGTCCATGCGAGGCAGTTCCTGTTGGTCCATGCGAGGCAGTTCCTGTTGGTCCATGCGAGGCAGTTCCTGTTGGTCCATGCGAGGCAGTTCCTGTTGGTCCATGCGAGGCAGTTCCTGTTGGTCCATGCGAGGCAGTTCCTGTTGGTCCATGCGAGGCAGTTCCTGTTGGTCCATGCGAGGCAGTTCCTGTTGGTCCATGCGAGGCAGTTCCTGTTGGTCCATGCGAGGCAGTGCCTGTTGGTCCATGCGAGGCAGTTCCTGTTGGTCCATGCGAGGCAGTTCCTGTTGGTCCATGCGAGGCAGTTGGTCCTGTCCATGCGAGGCAGTTCCTGTTGGTCCATGCGAGGCAGTTCCTGTTGGTCCATGCGAGGCAGTTCCTGTTGGTCCATGCGAGGCAGTTCCTGAAGCAACATTTACCAATTACTGGAACCTCTTAATGTCCTTCTTAAAATTTTTTACCCATCTACACATATCCACTCTTATCTACCCTTTTCTAATTGATAATGAAAGGCGTAGAATGTAGAAACATCATTTTCCTCTACAACCTCACTCTGAGGCAGTAGAGGAGAGTGATGTTCTGGTGGATGGAGCCAGGAGAGTGACAGTTCTTCCGTGGTGAGAGGAGGTGGGCTCCTCTCCCTGTGGCCAGGTGGAGCCCCACACACCGTCACTGTGGCCAGGTGGAGCCCCACACACCGTCACTGTAGCCAGGTGGAGCCCCACACACCGTCACTGTGGCCAGGTGGAGCCCCACACACCGTCACTGTGGCCAGGTGGAGCCCCACACCGTCACTGTGGTCAGGTGGAGCCCCACACACCGTCACTGTGGCCAGGTGGAGCCCCACACACCGTCACTGTGGCCAGGTGGAGCCCCACACACCGTCACTGTGGCCAGGTGGAGCCCCACACCGTGACTGTGGCCAGGTGGAGCCCCACACACCGTCACTGTGGCCAGGTGGAGCCCCACACACCGTCACTGTGGCCAGGTGGAGCCCCACACCGTCACTGTGGCTAGGTGGAGCCCCACACCGCCACTGTGGTCAGGTGGAGCCCCACACACAGTCACTGTGGCCAGGTGGAGCCCCACACCGTCACTGTGGCCAGGTGGAGCCCCACACCGTCACTGTAGCCAGGTGGAGCCCCACACACCGTCACTGTGGTCAGGTGGAGCCCCACACGCAGTCGCTGTGGCCAGGTGGAGCCCCACACACCGTCACTGTGGCCAGGTGGAGCCCCACTCCGTCACTGTGGCCAGGTGGAGCCCCACACCGTCACTGTGGCCAGGTGGAGCCCCACACACCGTCACTGTGGCCAGGTGGAGCCCCACACACCGTCACTGTGGCCAGGTGGAGCCCCACACCGTCACTGTGGCCAGGTGGAGCCCCACACACCGTCACTGTGGCCAGGTGGAGCCCCACACACCGTCACTGTGGCCAGGTGGAGCCCCACACCGTCACTGTGGCCAGGTGGAGCCCCACACCGTCACTGTAGCCAGGTGGAGCCCCACACCGTCACTGTAGCCAGGTGGAGCCCCACACCGTCACTGTGGCCAGGTGGAGCCCCACACCGTCACTGTGGTCAGGTGGAGCCCCACACCGTCACTGTGGCCAGGTGGAGCCCCACACCGTCACTGTGACTGCTGGGGGTGGGTTATAGGGGACTGTGGTGGGTTATAGGGGACTGTGGTGGGTTATACAGGACTGTGGTGGGTTATACAGGACTGTGGTGGGATATACAGGACTGTGGTGGGTTATACGGGACTGTGGTGGGTTATACGGGACTGTGGTGGGTTATACAGGACTGTGGTGGGTTATACAGGACTGTGGTGGGTTATACAGGACTGTGGTGGGTTATACGGGACTGTGGTGGGTTATACGGGACTGTGGTGGGTTATACAGGACTGTGGTGGGTTATACGGGACTGTGGTGGGTTATACAGGACTGTGGTGGGTTATACGGGACTGTGGTGGGTTATACGGGACTGTGGTGGGTTATACGGGACTGTGGTGGGTTATACGGGACTGTGGTGGGTTATACGGGACTGTGGTGGGTTATACAGGACTGTGGTGGGTTATACAGGACTGTGGTGGGATATACGTGACTGTGGTGGGTTATACAGGACTGTGGTGGGTTATACAGGACTGTGGTGGGTTATACGGGACTGTGGTGGGTTATACGGGACTGTGGTGGGATATACGGGACTGTGGTGGGATATACGGGACTGTGGTGGGATATACAGGACTGTGGTGGGATATACGGGACTGTGGTGGGATATGCGGGACTGTGGTGGGATATACAGGACTGTGGTGGGATATACGGGACTGTGGTGGGATATGCGGGACTGTGGTGGGATATACGGGACTGTGGTGGGATATACAGGACTGTGGTGGGATATACGGGACTGTGGTGGGATATGCGGGACTGTGGTGGGATATGCGGGACTGTGGTGGGATATACGGGACTGTGGTGGGATATACGGGACTGTGGTGGGATATACAGGACTGTGGTGGGATATACGGGACTGTGGTGGGATATACGGGACTGTGGTGGGATATACAGGACTGTGGTGGGATATAAGGTCTGTCTCTGTCGAATAATACATCAAGTTTTCACGTCAAAATCCCCATCAGACAAAATATGATGGACTATCAATCACAGCGGCTCGTAAACATTCACGTTTTCTATGCTTGGGCCCAACGGTTGGGCTAGGTTAGGTACAGGCAGTTTGGTACATCATTTTCTGTCCGCTGTAACAGCTGGAGAGGGACGGCCTGTACGACCACAGCTTACTTTCGAAGCTTTTAATTAACACAAAAGTCAGTGAAAGCAGAGCCCAGGAGCTGGAACCCAATATAGAGGCTGTCTTGTAGAGGTTCCGGGATCAACGGCCATCATCATCTTGAGATGATTTTGGGGCTTTAGTGTCCCCGCGGCCCGGTCCTCGATCAGGCCTCCACCCCCAGGAAGCAGCCCGTGACAGCTGACTAACACCCAGGTACCTATTTTACTGCTAGGTAACAGGGGTATAGGGTGAAAGAAACTCTGCCCATTGTTTCTCGCCGGCGCTTGGGATCGAACGCAGGACCACAGGATCACAAGTCCAGCGTGCTGTCCGCTCGGCCGACCGGCTCCCCGTATTCCAACACAGTAAATGAAACACATAGAAATTATTTATAGCTGTAAATTGATGCTTAAATATGAGTAACTTTGTTTTCATCTTGACTTTAAATATAAAAACTGAGAGGAAGAGAGGCCCGTGGAATGCTGCCACCAGTCAACTGGTCATATTATATGTGAAAGCCAATAAGATAGTTACAAAAATGAGACCAGTTTTATTGCTAGCGATTTGGCCAGTTGGACGATTGGTCTAAATTAAATATATATTAAATATCGGTGCTTTAGGCTCTTCAAATGTGAATTGGGGAGCATCGGTGATATTAGTTTGTTGCCAGGTGTGTGATGATGATGATATTGGTTGTATTGTTGATGAATGTTGTGTGTGATGGTGTACGATGATGATGAATGAGTAGTGATGGTGAGTATAGTGAGTCCCTTCACT
>NW_025563218.1:77500-97500 GCF_020424385.1 Procambarus clarkii
GACCACCACACACCTGGACCAGACCACCACACACCTGGACCAGGCCACCACACACCTGGACCAGACTCCCACACACCTGGACCAGACCCCCACACACCTGGACCAGACCCCCACACACCTGGACCAGACTCCCACACACCTGGACCAGGCCACCACACACCTGGACCAGGCCACCACACACCTGGACCAGGCCACCACACACCTGGACCAGGCCACCACACACTTGGACCAGGCCACCACACACCTGGACCAGGCCACCACACACCTGGACCAGGCCACCACACACCTGGACCAGACTCCCACACACCTGGACCAGACCACCACACACCTGGACCAGACTCCCACACACCTGGACCAGACCACCACACACCTGGACAACACCACCACACACTTGGACCAGGCCACCACACACCTGGACCAGGCCACCACACACTTGGACCAGGCCACCACACACCTGGACCAGGCCACCACACACTTGGACCAGGCCACCACACACCTGGACCAGACTCCCACACACCTGGACCAGACCACCACACACCTGGACAACACCACCACACACCTGGACCAGACTCCCACACACCTGGACCAGACCACCACACACCTGGACAACACCACCACACACCTGGACCAGACTCCCACACACCTGGACAACACCACCACACACCTGGACCAGACTCCCACACACCTGGACCAGACCACCACACACCTGGACAACACCACCACACACCTGGACCAGACCACCACACACCTGGACAACACCACCACACACCTGGACAACACCACCACACACCTGGACAACACCACCACACACCTGGACCAGACTCCCACACACCTGGACCAGACCACCACACACCTGGACCAGACTCCCACACACCTGGACAACACCACCACACACCTGGACCAGACCACCACACACCTGGACCAGACCACCACACACCTGGACCAGACTCCCACACACCTGGACCAGACTCCCACACACCTGGACCAGACTCCCACACACCTGGACAACACCACCACACACTTGGACCAGGCCACCACACACCTGGACCAGGCCACCACACACCTGGACCAGACCCCACACACCTGGACCAGACCCCCACACACCTGGACCAGACCCCACACACCTGGATCAGACTCCCACACACCTGGACCAGGCCACCACACACCTGGACCAGGTCACCACACACCTGGACCAGGCCACCACACCACTTGGACCAGGCCACCACACACCTGGACCAGACCACCACACACCTGGACCAGACCACCACACACCTGGACCAGACTCCCACACACCTGGACCAGACCACCACACACCTGGACCAGACTCCCACACACCTGGACCAGACCACCACACACCTGGACCAGACCACCACACACCTGGACCAGACCACCACACACCTGGACCAGGCCACCACACACCTGGACCAGGCCACCACACACCTGGACCAGACCACCACACACCTGGACCAGGCCACCACACACCTGGACCAGACTCCCACACACCTGGACCAGACCACCACACACCTGGACAAGACCACCACACACCTGGACCAGACTCCCACACACCTGGACCAGACCACCACCAGTCCGCGTGTTCCCTGTGACATGTGAATATTTCCTGAAAAATAAAATAAAATAAAGAACGTCCAAAGAGAGAGAGTCAGAGAGAGAGAGAGTCAGAGAGAGAGAGTCAGAGTCAGAGAGAGTCAGAGAGAGAGAGAGAGAGAGAGAGAGAGAGAGAGAGAGAGAGAGTCAGAGAGAGAGAGAGAGTCAGAGAGAGAGAGTCAGAGAGAGAGAGAGAGAGTCAGAGTCAGAGAGAGAGTAGAGAGTCAGGAGAGAGAGAGAGAGAGAGAGAGTCAGAGAGAGAGAGAGTCAGAGTCAGAGAGATTGTCAGTTAGTTGAGAGAGTCAGAGAGAGAGAGTCAGATAGAGAGAGAGTCAGAGAGAGTCAGAGAGAGGTGTTGAGAGGAGGTGAGGCAGGACAACACCTGGTGCTGCTGCTGCTCAACACCTGTCTTAGTGAACCAGGAGACAGGTGTTGAGGGCCAGCAAGGGTCGGGGAGGGGTTGAGGCCAGCAAGGGTAGGGGAGGGGGGTGAGGGCCCAGCAAGGGTAGGGAAGGGGAGGGGGGGTGAGGGCCAGCAAGGGTAGGGGAGGGGGTGAGGGCCAGAAAGGGTAGGGGAGGGGGGTGAGGGCCAGCAAGGGTAGGGGAGGGGGGTGAGGGCCAGCAAGGGTAGGGGAGGGGGTGCGGGCCAGCAAGGGTAGGGAAGGGGTGAGGGCCAGCAAGGGTAGGGGAGGGGGGTGAGGGCCAGCAAGGGTAGGGAAGGGGAGGGGGTGAGGGCCAGCAAGGGTAGGGGAGGGGGGTGGGGGGGGTGAGGGCCAGCAAGGGTAGGGGAGGGGGGGTGAGGGCCAGCAAGGGTAGGGGGGGGGGGGGTGAGGGCCAGCAAGGGTAGGGGAGGGGGTGTGAGGGCCAGCAAGGGTAGGGGAAGGGGGTGAGGGCCAGCAAGGGTAGGGGAGAGGGGTGAGGGCCGCAGCAAGTGTAGGGGAGGGGTGAGGGCCAGCAAGGGTAGGGTAGGGGGGTGAGGGCCAGCAAGGGTAGGAAGGGGAGGGGGGGGGTTAGGGCCAGCGCAAGGGTAGGGGAGGGGGGGTGGGTGAGGGCAGAAGGGTAGGGGAGGGGGTGAGGGCCAGCAAGGGTAGGGAAGGGGAGTGGGGGTGAGGGCCAGCAAGAGTAGGGGGAGGGGGGGGTGAGGGCCAGCAAGGGTAGGGGAGGGGTGGGGGGGTGAGGGCCAGCAAGGGTAGGGGAGGGGGGTGAGGGCCAGCAAGGGTAGGGGGAGGGGGTGAGGGCCAGCAAGGGTAGGGGAAGGGGGTGAGGGCCAGCAAGGGTAGGGGAGGGGTGAGGGCCAGCAAGGGTAGGGGAGGGGGGTGGAGGTGGGGACGCAAGGTAGGGGAGGGGGGTGAGGGCCAGCAAGGGTAGGGGAGGGGTGAGGGCCAGCAAGGGTTAGGGAGGGGGTGAGGGGCCAGCAAGGGGTAGGGAAGGGGAGGGGGGTGAGGGCCAGCAGGCAGCAAGGGTTAGGGGAGGGGGGGTGAGGGCCAGCAAGGGTAGGGGAGGGGGTGGTGAGGGCCAGCAAGGGTAGGGGAGGGGGGTGAGGGCAAGCAAGGGTAGGGGAGGGAAGGTGAGGGCCAGCAAGGGTAGGGGAGGGAAGGTGAGGGCCAGCAAGGGTAGGGGAGGGGGGGGTGAGGCCCGCAAGGGTAGGGAGGGGTGAGGGCCAGCAAGGGTTGGGGAGGGGGGTGAGGGCCAGCAAGGGTAGGGGAGGGGTGAGGGCCAGCAAAGGGTAGGGAGGGGGGTGAGGGCCAGCACATGGCGGGGTAGGGGGCGAGGGCCAGCACGGGGGCGAAGGGGCCAGCAAGTATGGTAGGGGGGAAAGGGGGGAGGGTGGGTGAGGGCCAGCAAGGGTAGGGGTAGGGGGGTGAGGGCCAGCAAGGGTAGGGGAAGGGGGGTGAGGGCCAGCAAGGGTAGGGAAGGGGGGGGGTGAGGGCCAGCAAGGGTAGGGAGGGGGGCAGCAAGGGTATGGGTTAGGGGGGGGTGAGGGCCAGGAAGGGTAGGGAAGGGGAGGGGGGGGGGGGTGAGAGGCCAGCAAGGGTAGGGGAGGGGGGGGTTGAGGGCCAGCAAGGGTAGGGGAGGGGGGGTGAGGGCCAGCAAGGGTAGGGGAGGGGGGGGTGAGGGCAGGAAGGGAAGGGAAGGGGAGGGGGTGAGGGCCAGCAAGGGTAGGGGAGGGGGGGGTGAGGGCCAGCAAGGGTAGGGGAGGGGGGGGGTGAGGGCCAGCAAGGGTAAGGGGAGGGGGGGTGAGGGCCAGCAAAGGGGTAGGGGGGGGAGGGGGGGTGAGGGCCCAGGAAGGGAAGGGGAGGGGGTGAGGGCCAGCAAGGGCACTAGAGCATAATGAGGCAGATGAGGGCCAGCAGTGAGAGCGGGAAGACGCTGGGAGCAGAGGAGGCTGCTCCAGCCAGCCACATTAGTGAGGTCCAGGTGGAGTGGCGCCTCTATTGCCTCCACCCTACCTCTCTCTTCCCCCCCCCACCCCTTCCCTTCCCCCCCCCCCCCCTGTCCCCCCCCCCCTCCCTTACCTTTCCATTCTTCCCTTCCCTTCCCCCTCTCTCTCCCCTCTCTCTCCCTCTCTCCCTCTCCCTCTCTCCCTCCTCTCCTCTCTCTCCCTCTCCCTCTCTCCCTCTCCCTCTCTCCCTCTCCTCTCCCCCATCTACCTCTCCCTCTCCCCCTCTCCCTCTCCCTCTCCCCTCTCCCTCTCTCCTCCCTCCCCCCCCCTCTCTCTCTCTCTCTCTCTCTCTCTCTCTCCTCTCATCTCTCTCCTCTCTCTCTCTCTCTCTCTCTCTCTCTCTCCTCTCTCTCTCTCTCTCTCCTCCTCTCCTCTCTCCCTCTCCCTCCCCCCCCCCCCTTCCCCCCTCCCCCCTCTCTCTCTCTCTCTCTCTCTCTCTCTCTCTCTCTCTCTCTCTCTCTCTCTCTCTCTCTCCTCTCTCTCGCTCTCTCTCTCTCTCCTCCCTCCCTCTCTCCCTCCCTCCCTCCCTCTCTTCCCTCCCTCTCCTCTCTCCCTCCATCCCTCTCTCCCTCCCTCCCTCTCTCCCTCCCTCTCTCCCTCCCTCCCTCCCCCCCTCCCCCCCCCCCCCCCCTGCATTAACGCCACCAACCACTGTGAATGGAGGGAGTGTGGAGGAGGACCTTCATCCTGGCGCTATTTTCTCTTCTCCGCTGCCATCCTGCCTGCCATGCTGCCTGCCATCCTGCCTGCCATGCTGCCTGCCATCCTGCCTCCCATGCTGCCTGCCATCCTGCCTCCCATGCTGCCTGCCATGCTGCCTGCCATCCTGCCTGCCATGCTGCCTGCCATGCTGCCTGCCATGCTGCCTGCCATGCTGCCTCCCATCCTGCCTCCCATCCTGCTCCCATCCTGCCTGCCATCCTGCCTCCCATCCTGCCTCCCATCCTGCCTCCATCCTGCCTGCCATCCTGCCTGCCATCCTGCCTCCCATCCTGCCTCCCATCCTGCCTGCCATCCTGCCTGCCATCCTGCCTGCCATCCTGCCTGCCATCCTGCCTCCCATCCTGCCTCCCATCCTGCCTCCCATCCTGCCTGCCATCCTGCCTGCCATCCTGCCTGCCATTCTGCCTGCCATCCTGCCTGCCATCCTGCCTGCCATCCTGCCTGCCATCCTGCCTCCCATCTGCCTCCCATCCTGCCTCCCATCCTGCCTCCCATCCTGCCTCCCATCCTGCCTGCCATCCTGCCTGCCATCCTGCCTGCCATCCTGCCTCCATCCTGCCTCCCATCTGCCTGCCATCCTGCCTGCCATCCTGCCTGCCATCCTGCCTCCCATCCTGCCTCCCATCCTGCCTGCCATCCTGCCTGCCATCCTGCCTGCCATCCTGCCATCCTGCCATCCTGCCTCCATCCTGCCTCCCATCCTGCCTCCCATCCTGCTGCCATCTGCCTCCCATCTGCCCGCCATCCGGCCTCCCATCCTGCCTGCCATCCTGCTGCCATCCTGCCTCCATCCTGCCTGCCATCCTGCCTGCCATCCTGCCTGCCATCCTGCCTGCCATCCTGCCTGCCATTCTGCCTGCCATCCTGCCTGCCATCCTGCCTGCCATCCTGCCTCCCATCCTGCCTCCCATCCTGCCTCCCATCCTGCCTCCCATCCTGCCTGCCATCCTGCCTGCCATCCTGCCTCCCATCCTGCCTCCCATCCTGCCTCCCATCCTGCCTGCCATCCTGCCTGCCATCCTGCCTGCCATCCTGCCTGCCATCCTGCCTGCCATCCTGCCTGCCATCCTGCCTCCCATCCTGCCTCCCATCCTGCCTGCCATCCTGCCTCCCATCCTGCCTCCATCCTGCCTCCCATCCTGCCTGCCATCCTGCCTGCCATCCTGCCTGCCATTCTGCCTCCCATCCTGCCTGCCATCCTGCCTGCCATCCTGCTACCATCCTGCCTGCCATTCTGCCTGCCATCCTGCCTGCATCCTGCCTGCCATCCTGCCTGCCATCCTGCCTGCCATTCTGCCTGCCATCCTGCCTGCCATCCTGCCTGCCATCCTGCCTGCCATCCTGCCTGCCATCCTGCCTGCCATCCTGCCTGCCATCCTGCCCGCCATCCTGCCCGCCATCCTGCCTGCCATCCTCCCTATAATTGTTATCTGCCATCCTAGATGCGTGTCTACCTGCCTTTCTTCCTATCTATTCTTTCTTTTCTATTAGCAAGAACTTGTTCAGTGTCAGAGTAGTTAACAGATGGAATGCATTAGGCAGTGATGTGGTGGAGGCTGACTCCATACACAGTTTCAAGTGTAGATATGATAGAGCCCAGTAGGCTCAGGAACCTGTACACCAGTTGATTGACAGTTGAGAGGCGGGACCAAAGAGCCAGAGCTCAACCCCCGCAAGCACAAATAGGTGAGTACAAACACGCACACATACACAGAAAGCAGCCCGTAACAGCTGTTTAACTCCCAGGTACCTATTTACTACTAGGTAACGGGCATCAAGGTGAAAGAAACTGCCCATTGTTCCTCCCCGGGGGCCAGGAATCGAACCCCGGACAACAGGATTACGTGCCCAGAGTGCTGTCCACCCAGCCACCGGCCCTCTGTGTGTGTGTGTGTGTGTGTGTGTGTACTCACCTATATGTACTCACCTATTTGTGCTTGCAGGATCGAGCATTGACTCTTGGATCCCGCCTTTCTAGCTATCGGTTGTTTACAGCATGACTCCTGTCCCATTTCCCTATCATACCTAGTTTTAAAAGTATGAATAGTATTTGCTTCCACAACCTGTTCCCCAAGTGCATTCCATTTTTCTACTACTCTGACGCTAAAAGAAAACTTCCTAACATCTCTGTGACTCATCTGAGTTTCCAGTTTCCACCCATGTCCACCTCGTTCTGTTATTATTACGTGTGAACATTTGATCTATTTCCACTTTGTCAATTCCCCTGAGTATTTTATATGTCCCTATCATATCTCCTCTCTCCCTTCTTTTCTCTAGTGTCGTAAGGTTCAGTTCCTTCAGCCGCTCTTCATATCCCATCCCTCGTAGCTCTGGGACAAGCCTCGTCCCAAACCTCTGAACCTTCTCCAGTTTCTTTATGTGTTTCTTCAGGTGGGGGCTCCATGATGGCGCGGCATACTCTAAGACGGGTCTCACGTAGGCAGTGTAAAGCGCCCTAAAAGCTTCCTCATTTGTGTGTGTGTGTGTGTGTGTGTGTGTGTGTGTGTGTGTGTGTGTGTGTGGGTGTGTGTGTGTGTGTGTGTGTGTGTGTGTGTGCGCGTGCGTGCGCGCGCGCGCGTGTGTGCGCGCGCGCGTGTGTGCGCGTGTGTGCGTGCGTGTGCGTGTTTGAGAGAGAAATATATGTAGTAAATATAAGAGGAAAATAGGTCAGGAGTCGGTTCATTACAGAACATCCGTTAGAAGAATGGAGCCCAAGAGCTAACAGCTCGCTCTAGCAGGCACAAATAGTCAAATGCACACACACACACACCACACACACACACACACACGCACAGACTCAGACATGCACGCACACGTGTATGAGAGTTGAGAGGCGGGGCCAGAGAGCCGGAGCTCCCCCGCCGGCAGCACCCCCAGGAGAGCACCCCCCCCCCCCCGGTGCTCCACGGCCACCAACACCTCCCCCGTGTGACTGGCACCCCCAGGAGAGCACCCCCCCCCCCGGTGCTCCACGGCCACCAACACCTCCCCCGTGTGACTGGCAGAGTTATTACACACGCAAAATAATTCACATTTTTATTGGCAAATTTTTTGCGTGAAAGGAAAAATTAAAAGGTGAAATTATAACGAAAACTGGGAAGCTGCTGGTCAGAGCGGCCGTGACCTCCTGGAGGCCGGCGGGTAGTGACCTCCTGGAGGCCGGCGGGTAGTGACCTCCTGGAGGCCGGCGGGTAGTGACCTCCTGGAGGCCGGCGGGTAGTGACCTCCTGGAGGCCGGCGGGTAGTGACCTCCTGGAGGCCGGCGGGTAGTGACCTCCTGGAGGCCGGCGGGTAGTGACCTCCTGGAGGCCGGCGGGTAGTGACCTCCTGGAGGCCGGCGGGTAGTGACCTCCTGGAGGCCGGCGGGTAGTGACCTCCTGGAGGCCGGCGGGTAGTGACCTCTGTAGCTATTACTGTCCTGGAGGCCGGCGGGTAGTGACCTCTGTAGATATTACTCTCCTGGAGGCCGGCGGGTAGTGACCTCTGTATATATTACTGTCCTGGAGGCCGGCGGGTAGTGACCTCTGTAGGTATTACTCTCCTGGAGGCCGGCGGGTAGTGACCTCTGTAGGTATTACTGTCCTGGAGGCCGGCGGGTAGTGACCTCTGTATATATTACTGTCCTGGAGGCCGGCGGGTAGTGACCTCCTGGAGGCCGGTGTGGGCACCACAAGCTTCTCTCATCCCCCAAGACAACACCTAAGATGGCTTACAGCCTGAGTGTTGAGGCGCCTTCATAGTTGTGTTCTGTGTTAGGTATTACAGCTCCCTGGCAGCTGCTGTGATCCCCTGGCAGCTGGTGCAGCATCCCCCTGGCAGCTGGTGCAGCATCCCCCCCGGCAGCTGGTGCAGCATCCCCCTGGCAGCTGGTGCAGCATCACCCTGGCAGCTGGTGCAGCATCCCCCTGGCACCTGGTGCAGCATCCCCCCCTGGCAGCTGGTGCAGCATCCCCCTGGCAGCTGGTGCAGCATCACCCTGGCAGCTGGTGCAGCATCCCCCCTGGCAGCTGGTGCAGCATCACCCTGGCAGCTGGTGCAGCATCCCCCTGGCAGCTGGTGCAGCATCCCCCTGGCAGCTGGTGCAGCATCACCCTGGCAGCTGGTGCAGTATCCCCTGGCACCTGGTGCAGCATCCCCCTGGCAGGTGGTGCAGCATCCCCCTGGCAGCTGGTGCAGCATCCCCTGGCAGCTGGTGCAGCATCCCCCCTGGCAGCTGGTGCAGCATCACCCTGGCAGCTGGTGCAGTATCACCCTGGCAGCTGGTGCAGCATCACCCTGGCAGCTGGTGCAGTATCACCCTGGCAGGTGAGGTGGAGCCATTGTGTGTGTCAGGAGCTGGTGGCCGGTGTGGCCCCACTTGACAGGGTAACTGTCCTCCCTGGTCCTGATGCTTGTGTTCACCGGTGTTCCGGCTCCTCCCTCTGGCTCTTCCTCTTCCTGCTCCTCTACCTCTCCCACCGTCACACATGTGCAGCTCTCCTGCCCACACACACACACACACACACACACACACACACACACACACACACACACACACACACACACACACACACACACACACACACACACACACACCTCCAGCAGCGCGCACGGACTCACTCACACATTCACACATTCATACACACACACTATTATATTTCGAAATATCCAACGACATATCTACAAGAGTCGAATCCTACATGTCGATGTTCGCGGATGACGCAAAATTAATGAGACGAGTTGTGACAGATGAGGATTGTAGGATCCTCCAAGTGGACTTGAACAACCTGCACAGATGGTCACAGAAATGGCTACTGGAGTTCAACACGAGCAAGTGTAAAGTTATGGAAATGGGACTAGGTGACTGTAATGTCCCTCTCCCTTCAGGGCGGGCACTATACCCTCTCCCTTCAGGGCGGGCACTCTACCCTCTCCCTTCAGGGAGGGCACTCTACCCTCTCCCTTCAGGGCGGGCACTCTACCCTCTCCCTTCAGGGCGGGCACTCTACCCTCTCCCTTCAGGGCGGGCACTATACCCTCTCCCTTCAGGGCGGGCACTCTACCCTCTTCCTTCAGGGTGGGCACTATACCCTCTCCCTTCAGGGCGGGCACTATACCCTCTCCCTTCAGGGCGGGCACTCTACCCTCTTCCTTCAGGGTGGGCACTATACCCTCTCCCTTCAGGGCGGGCACTATACCCCTCTCCCTTCAGGGCGGGCACTATACCCTCTCCCTTCAGGGCGGGCACTATACCCTCTCCCTTCAGGGCGGGCACTATACCCTCTCCCTCCCTCTCTCCCGAGCCACGGTAGAACCACGGTAGAGCCACGGTAGAGCTACGGTAGAGCCGCGGTAGAGCTACGGTAGAGCCGCGGTAGAGCTACGGTAGAGCCGCGGTAGAGCTACGGTAGAGCCTCGGTAGAGCCTCGATAGAGCCACGGTAGAGCCACGGTAGAGCCGCGGTAGAGCCACGGTAGAGCTTTATACAGTGTTTACAGTGGTGCTGTATAAAGGGAAAGTTTCTCGGGCCAAAACTGTTTCTTATATGCTCTCTCTCTCTCTCTCTCTCTCTCTCTCTCTCTCTCTCTCTCTCTCTCTCTCTCTCTCTCTCTCTCTCTCTCCCCCAGCCACTTACCCTAAACCTTTACCCCTCGTCCACCTCTTCCCCAGCATAAAAAGCGTGCGTGCTTAACGACGTGTCACTCAAACTAGGCACACAACAACTAGAACAATCCTCTCCCCTGTCCTGTCTGCTTCCCGTTCCGTCCCCTCTTCTCTCCTCTCCTATAATCTTCCCACTTCTCTGCTCGCCATTTCCACCTGGGTGCCTTCGGGTGCTTGAGGCGCCCTTGTGCCTTTCACGTTGTAATGGCTTAATTTCTTCCCTGGGAAGCATAAGGCAGCAGCACGAGCCCTATAATTGCTAGTCCGGAAGGTGGAAATATTCCCGGTTAACGTCCGCACCTGAACTACTGGAGAGGGGAATGAGCTCCTGGTCTGGGGTGGGGGGCGAGGCCTCCATCAATACACATGTATAATAAATGCAGCTCTTGCATCTGGACTATTCCCCACATACTTCAAGAATGCCACAATAAGATTAATCCCCAAGCCAGGTAAACCCCCAACCCAAACTGAAAACTACAGGCCAATTTCCCTCCTCGAAGTACCAGGTAAAATATTCGAAAAAATTATCAATCGGAGACTTGTGAAGTACATGGAAGAGGAAGGGAAGTATAACACCAGGCAGCATGGGTTTAGGAACCGTAGAGGGGCCCATACAGCTATAGCCCTGATCTACCAGCATATAGCAGAGGGGCCCATACAGCTATAGCCCTGATCTACCAGCATATAGCAGAGGGGCCCATACAGCTATAGCCCTGATCTACGAGCATATAGCCAACGCAGTGTCGAAAAAAGATCAGTGTAATATAGTGCTTAGAGACGTCTCGAAAGCCTTCGACAAAGTGTGGCACACAGGCCTAAAATATAAGATATCTGAACTAGGGCTTCCTGAGAGATTTACTGCTACTCTCTGCAGCTTTATAGACAACAGAACTGCTAGGCTTAATATCGGCAGCTACTTGGGTGACGTAATAGAACTGAAAAGTGGAGTACCACAAGGAAGCTGCCTCTCTCCCACTCTATTCAACACATATATAGCTGACCTACCCCAACCCCAACATGGAGAATACATCACATACGCTGACGATGTCACCCAAATAATATGCCAACCAGGACCATCAAAGCCGCTACTAGCCTACAAGACCAAGGCAGCAATTGAACTCATAAACAACTTTGAGAAGCAATGGAAAATTAGCACCAACAAACAAAAGATTCAGATAATACACATTGCGAAAAGAAACCCGGACCCCATCATCCTTGACAACCATCCGATCCAATATGCGGAGGTAGGCAGAATACTGGGACTTATGATAAATAGAATAGGGATAGAAATTCATGTAAGGGACCGACTAAACAAAGCCAAAGCAGCCTTAGGAAAATTGAGGAGATTCCGAAGCCTCAGTACTAACATTCAGATCCACCTATATAAGGCTCTAGTTCGGCCACATGTAGAGTATCCCCCAGTACCACTACACACCATAAAGAAAACTAACATGCAGAAACTGCAAGCAGTACAAAATAAGGCGCTAAGGAGAGCAGCAAAACACCGTCCACCATATGATCAGACAATCCAGGAGCTCCATGAACTCCTGAACATACAGCCACTAAACATCAGACTGCAGCACCAAGCCATCAGGGTGTGGAACACCATCGAAATGTTAGAGGACCCAATGTTAGAAAGATTACTCCAAGATGAGACGCCCCGCTCCCACAGCTGGTGGCCCAACAGCCTCGATTCACTAGATGAACACCCCGCCCCACAATACATAATTCCCAGATGATATTGTGACGGTAACGCGTTGGTGTTCGGCTGTTTAAGGCTAGGGGTATGGCCTCGTCACATAGTTATAAAAAAAAAATAGAAAAACTGGAACTTCGTCTGTGGTAAGGTAAGGAGAAGACACACAAAACACAAGTAAACTTTAACAATGAAATTTTAATTACGTTAAATAAATCAAAACATGAATAAAATGCACAAACAAATTCTTATAATAAAATCAATCAAAATAATAAGAATAATTAAATGACACAATGAAAAGTTACGTTAAGGCAAAATAACAAGAAGTGCAATACAAAAGTTAAGTGGGAGGTGCTGGAATATTGGCTTAAAGCCACCACCTCTCTCAGTACACGCTAGAGTCTAGCTGGGAGGAGTGCTGGCCACGAAAGCACTGAACATTCTGAGGACTGATGTTGGGGCGACCCCAGACATCAGGTAGTATAGGGGGGGGGGCGAGGCAGGTGCAGCCAGACTGGCGACCAATCAGCGGAGTCGTAGCGATCAACGGGTAGTTTGGTGGTTGGAGTTCGAACAGGTGGCTGGCTGCATACGTTTTTGCTCACCCTGGCAAGCCTTGCTGGTGTTGTTGTCGTTGTTGGACATTTCTTCCATAGTCTTTTTATATAATTGTGAAGACGTAATTGTGGAGGGAAGAGCAGGCTCAATCTCTTGAAGGAGATTATCGTCACAACTCTCCCCCGAAGCCTGCGGTTCTGGAAGAAGTACGTCGTTATGTGGTGGAGTAATGGATGGAGTTGCCTCTACTTCATAAACTCTGGAGAGATCATGGGCTAAGATGTTGTCAGACTCTTGGTATAGCGTGTCTCCAGGTTGAATTTCTGCAGTTAACAAGCCCATAGTAGAAGACGTTGAGATGAGAAGTGGGCGTGCTGCAGGAGGTGTAGGGTGGTGTGGTCCGTATTGATGGTGGACCGAGCACTTTTCAGGTGTGGAGTGAAGTGCTGAAGCTTCAGGATGAGGAAGAGTAGCTCCTTGCCAATTGTTCCATCGTTCCTTGTAGCAGTAGTCGCTGACAGGTGTATTCTTCTCGCCTCGTTGCTGCATCACGACACCACCATCGTCGGTACCATAGGCGTCGACATGGAGGATGTAGGGCTTATCTGACGAGGTGAGAGTGGAATTAGAAGAGGGCATAGGAGCACGATTATTATCCTGAAAGCATTTGGGAAGATCATTAAGGATTTTGGAATTAGAAAGCGCCGACTCCTTGTCAGTGCTTTCGGGAGAAGAAGCCGGGATGGTCTCACTGTGGATGTAGGGTTCTGTGAAGGTAGAACAATTAATCAAGACAGTGGGAGGAGTACCATTATATTGCTTCAGGAGGTTGACGTGGCACAGCTGGGTCTTCCGCCGCCTATCTGGAGTCTCTATGACGTATGTGTTGTTGTTTCTGCACTCTTTGACGCAGTAGGGTCCTGAAAATTTGTTTTGTAAAGGTGAACCTGGGATAGGAAAATAGGCAAGGACGAAGTCTCCCGGCTTGAATTTTCTTACTTTGCTGGTCTGGTCGTAATGAGTCTTCATTCTCACCTGGGCTTTCAATAGATTATTATGGGCAAAGCGGTGGACTCTCTCTAGAATGTGTTGAAGGTTTTGAAGAAACTGGGGCACATTCTGATGCTCACTGAAGGTGGCATCTCTGAGAGAGTCTTTGAAAGCCTTAAGGGGAGTACGGCACTTACGGCCGTAGAGCATCTCATAAGGAGATACTCCTAGGGACTCATTGGGGAGACTTCTGAAAATACACATTATTAGGTCAATCTGCTTATCCCAATCCTTTGAGGTTTCACTACAAAACTTTTTCAAGAGTGCTTTGATGGTCTGATGACTACGTTCAAGAGAACCCTGTGAAGCAGGATGATAGGGGCTGGACAATACCTGTTTGATGTTGAACTCCTCCAGTGTCCTTTTGAAGAGATCACTGGTGAAGTTGGTGCCACAGTCACTTTGAATCTCCCTGGGAAATCCGTATTGAGTGAAGATCTTCAATAGATGTTTTATAACCGTAGCAGCCGTGATGTTCTTCACTGGAACTGCTATGGGAAATCTGGTGGTAGGACACAGGATGGTTAGGATGTAGGCGTTACCTGAACTGGTCCGAGGTAAAGGACCAACACAGTCTATTATGAGTCTGTGGAAAGGTTCCGCAGGCACCTGTATGGGAATCAGTGGTGCTCTGGGAATGGAGACGTTCGGTTTGCCTGCCATCTGACATGTATGACACTGTTTTACGTACTGTTTGACGTTATTTACCATACCTGGCCAGTAGTAGTCTTGACGAATCCCATGGTAAGTCTTGTTGAAGCCGTAGTGGGAGAATGATCCGTGGGCCAGGTGTAGAATAGTGGGCCGCAGGCTGGTGGGAATCACAAGTTGTTCGATGTTGGCCCAATCGTCCTCCTCCTTCAGTTTACTGGGTCTATATCTGCGGTAGAGCAAGTCGTTCTCTAGGAAGAACCCAGGAATACTGTCGGGTTGAGTCTCAGCCTGGAAAAACAATGGTGTTAAAGTAAGATCTTCCCTCTGCAACTTACGGAACTCCAACTTGGTCAGATGCGGGGGGAGTTTCTGAGGGTCTTGAGGGACAGCGGTAGCAGTAGAGTCAGCTGGCTGTGGACGTGCGGCTTGTGCACGGGTGGTCACGAGAACCGGAGGAGAAACTTCATCACTCTCTTGAACCTCTGCTGGAACATACTCAAGAATAGGATTTATTGGCACAGAGTTACACACCTGGGGTTTGTCCATGACGATCAGGTTGGTCGGTTGCAGGTCTTCTGCCAAGTCGTTGCCTAGGAGAAGTTGCACTCCAGGCATGGGAAAAGGCTTTTCCCTGACGGCGACTTGGACTTCCCCGTTCACGTAGGGACAATCCAGGTGGACTCTGGCGAGAGGGTATGGAGTGGTAGCAGTGAGGTCAGTGATGAAGACTGTTTCCCCGGTGTAGACTATGTTGGGCACAGCCGACTTCAAGATGATCGATTGTAGAGCCGCTGTGTCCCTCAAGATCTTCAATTTGAAACGTCCCTCCGGATTTGAACCGTTGGCAGAGACAGTTCCAGTATACAGGTGGTTACTGAAAAGAGAAAGATCATTAACATTAACACCAACATTCATCACAGGCTTACCGGACTTAGGAGGAGTTGGTTTGGGTCTTTGTTGGTCAGTGGTTCCCTTGTATTGAGACTTACCACACTTGTCTATGGTATGTCCATAGAGTCTACAATACTTGCAGTACAGTTGTGAACCAGCTTGATCGGGGCTCACCTTCTCGTAACTGTACCACGACTTCTTACTGGAGGATGGTTCAGGTGTCAGCCGGTGGATGAGGCTGTAAGTGTCAGCCGACTTAGCACACTTCAGGTAGTCGGTTTCTTCTTTATCTGCTAAGTAGAGGCGGACAGGAGGCGGCACACGTCTCAAGAATTCTTCAACAAGCATCAGGTTGACGAGTTCTGCAAAAGTAGAGACATGTGCTGCTTCCAGCCATTTCATGAAATACCTCCGTTTCGTGTTGGCAAACTCGAGGAAGGTAGTGGTACTTGCCTTCAGGTGGTCACGGAATTTCCTTCTATAACTTTCTGTGGAAAGTAGGTAGGCGTCTAACACTGCTTGTTTCAGAGTGTAGTAGTCATTCTCAGACGCCAAAGTACTGAGTGTGACTGCAGCTCTACCTGTAAGATGGACTCTGAGAAGTGTGGCCCATTGGTCGACAGGCCAACTGAGTTGATTAGCAAGGGTTTCAAAGGTGGTAAAGAACACATCAACTTCTGCTTCTACAAAGGATGGCATTAACTTACTTGCATGTGATATATTAAAACTGACGGGAAGATTGGCAGTAGCTTGCTGGCGTTGAGCGAGGTGTGAAGTTTCCAACGTGTATTCCCGTTGACGACACTCAAGAGCCAGAGTCGCTTGTTGCTTGTCATGTTCGCGTTGTATTTCCAACTCGCGTCGTTTGGTTTCAAGCTGTACTCGTTCCCGCTCCTGGAGTAGTGCAACCTCACGTTCCTGGAGGGCGAGTCCACGTTCGTGTTCTTCTCTCCTCAAGGCAGCTTCACGTTCTCTGAGGGTGATTTCTCGTTCTTGTTCCTCTCTCCTCAAAGCAGCTGCTTCCCTTTGCTGCTCACGTTCAATCTTGGCCAGCTCTAGTTTGAGTTTCAGCGTTGCCAAATCAGTTTTATCTGCAATATAGTAAGTTTCATGAGTTTCAGAGTCTATCTTACCTTGCTCTAAATAGTAATCCAGCAACAGGTTGTGTAGGTCATTTTTGTTGGCTTGGTAGGGAACTTCTAGTTGATACTCATGTGCAAGAGTTTGTAATTCAGTCCTCTTGGCACGACTTAAAGTCCCTATTTCACCTGCTGGATTTGCACGGAAAGTTTGGAGACGAAACATGGTGAAATTAGCAAATAAAGGTACACGAATGTTCAATAATGAAATGTCAGAAACAGGACAACGTGGCAACTGGTACCTATCCTGTGTGATCTTTAACAATTAACGTTAAGTGAAAGATATTAAATGATTAAATTAAATCAAGGGCGCAGGAAATCTTGTACCCGGTACTCATGTAAGAGAATAAGGGCAAGAAAATCCTACTAACAAATGAAACAAAGTTTCGAAAACAAATGAAACAGTTAAATGCTTCAAAAGTAAAATTGGTAGTCCAAGGATGTAGGCATACCTTGCCAAGTCTCTATAGGACATAAAGCAAGTTTTTCCCACTGAATTTAATATGATACTTACAGAATTAGCGAACTTTTGTGCTCTGAAAAAATAAGCTAATTCCCTACCGTTGTATGTATCATCATCTCTGACTGACGTGTAGGGGTGCGAGGTGTCAACTGGTGACGAGAACCGCTGCTGAGGTCCCAATTCAGCAACTAAAGTTCGAGCTAGAGGAACTATGGCCCTCTTTGTCCTCCTACAGTCAGATTGCAGAAGATTGGGTACTCTTGACCCGGGGCAGACCACAGTACCAGGGTACCAATATGATGATCTGTCAGAATGAGAAATATTCAAGGGACATAGATGGTAAATATGAGTAATAACAAGGAGGGAGAGATGACCAATTAAGAGTATGACTGCGGCCTACAGTCACCACGTAATCCAAAGTTGTCTCACCTTCACTAATGTTACTCTCGTAATGCACAATACACCGCACCTTATAAAAAATGAAATTGAATGAAAAATAGTAAAGCTACGTTAACAAAGTTAAATACGCTTACCATAAATTACCACTTGGCACCAGTACCTGAGTGAAGCTCCGGACAGGCCCCCATATAACTTGTGACGGTAACGCGTTGGTGTTCGGCTGTTTAAGGCTAGGGGTATGGCCTCGTCACATAGTTATAAAAAAAAAAATAGAAAAAACTGGAACTTCGTCTGTGGTAAGGTAAGGAGAAGACACACAAAACACAAGTAAACTTTAACAATGAAATTTTAATTACGTTAAATAAATCAAAACATGAATAAAATGCACAAACAAATTCTTATAATAAAATCAATCAAAATAATAAGAATAATTAAATGACACAATGAAAAGTTACGTTAAGGCAAAATAACAAGAAGTGCAATACAAAAGTTAAGTGGGAGGTGCTGGAATATTGGCTTAAAGCCACCACCTCTCTCAGTACACGCTAGAGTCTAGCTGGGAGGTGTGATGGCCACGAAAGCACTGAACATTCTGAGGACTGATGTTGGGGCGACCCCAGACATCAGGTAGTATAGGGGGGGGGCGAGGCAGGTGCAGCCAGACCGGCGACCAATCAGCGGAGTCGTAGCGATCAACGGGTAGTTTGGTGGTTGGAGTTCGAACAGGTGGCTGGCTGCATACGTTTTTGCTCACCCTGGCAAGCCTTGCTGGTGTTGTTGTCGTTGTTGGACATTTCTTCCATAGTCTTTTTATATAATTGTGAAGACGTAATTGTGGAGGGAAGAGCAGGCTCAATCTCTTGAAGGAGATTATCGTCACAATATACTAACCAGATATCCTTCCCCCCATAATTGAAAAATTTAGTATGTATGTGTATGTATATATATATATGTATGCATGTATGTATATATGTATACATATACGAACTTAAACAGAACAACATGTGTGGAAGCATCAGGGAGTGTGTATATATGAATGCTACACAGTATTCATCTATGGACATCCATATATGGAGAAACACATGTGAAGAACCTCTCACACACTCACAGCTCCCAGACAAGAGGGAGCCAGCTTAGCTTAGCTGCCAACACCCACACATCGTGTCAGCAAGGCGGACAGCCCGCCTGCTTTCATACCTCTCACTGTATTTCCCACTTCTGTACTTCCCTTCACCTATGCCTCTCCTTCCTCTTTACTCCCCCCCCCCAAAAAAAAAAGTGCTGGGGTCTTCCTCGTGGATAGTCAGTGCCTTCACTCGTACTCGTCACCACGTGAAGACTGCATGTTAACACTTTGATGTTAGCGGGGTGTGTGTGTGTGGGTGTGTGTGTGTGGGTGTGTGTGGGTGTGTGTGGGTGTGTGTGTGTGTGTGTGTGTGTGTGTGTGTGTGTGTGTGTGTGTGTGTGTGTGTGTGTGTGTGTGTGTGTGTGTGTGTGTGTGTGTGTGTGTGTGTGTGTGTGTGTGTGCGCGCGTGTGTGTGTGTGTGCGTGTGTACAGCTGATGAATGCGTTAATAATGTGGTGGTGGAGAATGGAAACAAAGGATATGCAGATTAGTTACGGTTGACGGCCGTTGAATGGTAGACTTGTTGAAATAGTGAGAGGGGGACATGTGAAGGAAGAAGTGAGGAGAGATAAAGGCATTATTGCACAAGATACGAGTGCACGCACACACGCGCACACACGCACACACACGCACACACACGCACACGCATATACCTCCAAGGAAGGGGTCTCGCTGCTGAGTGAACAGCGCTCAGGGGTCGGTGTCTAAGGGTATGGGTTCGATTCCCGGCCGAGGTAGAAACAAATGGGCAGATTCTTTCACGCTGATGGGCCTGTTCACCTAGCAATAAATAGGTACCTGGGAGTTAGACAGCTGCTACAGGCTGCTTCCTGGGTATGTGTATGTGTTAGAGAGAAATATGTGAGTTGACATAATAGAGGAAAAAAGAGATTGGTTAGAAAGGCGGGGTCCAAGAGCTAATAATTCGATTGTGCAGGCACAAATAGTAAATACACACACCAGATTCTGTACACCAGTTGATTGACAGTTGAGAGGCGGGACCAAAGAGCCAAAGCTCAACCCCCGAAATCACAACTAGGTGAGTACACATACACTCACGCACTCGCTCACATACACACATACATACATACACACATACATACATACATACACACATACACACATACATACATACACACACACACACACACACACACACACACACACACACACACACACACACACACACACACACACACACACAGGAAAGACAGTACCAAGTGCAAAAGTTACTTTCAGAAGGTGCCGGGTAGACATGAGACAATAAAGTAACTTGTTATGGTCGATGACGGCAAGAAACAGATAAAGGAAATAAATGAGAAGCACAAGATCATGACGGCCGAAATCTGACACCAAACTACACAGTATCAGAGAAACAATTTTTTTGTTTTTTGTTTTTTTGGTATATATAGAAGAGTTGTTACATTGTTGTAGAGCCACTAGTACGCGTAGCGTTTCGGGCAGGTCCCTGGAATACGATCCCCGCCGCGAAGAATCCTTGTTACAACCAAGTACACATTTTACTGTTGAGTTAAACAGAGGCTACAGTTAAGGAATTGCTCCCAGTAAATCCTCCCCGGCCAGGATACGAACCCATGACAAAGCGCTCGC